>JZLH01S0110438.1:11591-60507 GCA_001188425.1 Eucidaris tribuloides | reverse complement strand
GTCAAAGATCAATTTATGGCAAAAGGATGTATCTGATACATACGTCTTTCCCCGCAAATTGTTGACGCGAAAGTTTGAGACTAGTTCAAGGCAAAAGGGGTGTATGTGCTACATACATCCTTTAGCCAAGTTTTAGCATGTCTTAGCTCTGAACACGGCTCGGTGTATGTTATAGATACCGCTTTTTGCCAATGTGTGTCATGCATGCACGTACACGCGCGCGCGCGTGTGTAAATCATGCATAATGTACTTGATACGTGATTAAAAGTAAACTCAAGTCCCTGCCGCCATCATGTCGCGGAGTTTATCTTCGTCTATTGTTAAAACATTTCGGTTGCAAACCATTGCCGGATGCAGCGAGAGAGGAATTCTAAGTGTTAATTATTTAAAAGGTAAGTTTTTCTAACTGTTACTATGAGGGTCTAGATAAACTATGTAAACTGTGTCGTGAACTTAAGTCTAACGACGTATTGGGCCTGGCAGATGTGTAAGTAAGGTTAGCCTACTGTATGTAACGAAGCATCAACGACAACTGCCCAGCCTACACTGTAAGACGACGTACCGGTATGTGAACGTACGTTCGTTAGATTGCTCTTTCTGCTTAGCAATTTGAGTTTTATGTGCCGACAGCGTCTTTGTCACACATATATGGATAATGTTACCAAATTTGCCATTTGCCAATATTTTTTTATCTTGACGTGGCTGTTTCACAAGTAAGCTTTCAATTCACGGCAAATTTCATCTAACGTAAAAACGCCCGACAACGATCGCCCATCAAATAAATGTTCACTCTGGTTGCACAAAGGTTAGTATACGCAAGCAGGCCTAACCTTAAAACCCAGGCGAGCGCCAGCCGCCGCGGTGGGCCGTGCGCTCCCTGGGTTAGCCTAAGCTTGTGCGCAACGATTGCCGCGATGAACAATATTCCACGTGTCAACCATGAAACGTGATGGGCTAGCTAACGCACAGCGCATTTAATGCCGCTTCGCGAGGCCGACAGTGCATTACAGTTTTCCAATTCAAACTAGAGTTTACAAAATATTACTTTTGCCCACAATTTGCTCCATTAGGAAAATAAAATGATTCGGCAGAAACATTGTTCTGCAATGATTATACAGATTAACTACGTAAATGGTGTATCTGCAGATATACCCTTTGCCCATGATATCACAATAAAACGAGGGGGGTAGTATGTGCAGATACATCCTGCCATGATTTTGATATAGAAATCGAATGGTTGTATCTGCACAGATTACACCCTTTTGCCATGATACCACACATAGAAACGATATATGTAAGTGCAGATACATCCTTTTATGCATGATCGCGGGACGAGTGTGGATAGTGGAATATTTTGCCAGAATGCTGTATCTACACAAAAATGCTTATTTTGAAGAAAATATATAATTATATATTATTAAAATTGTATAGAAAAATAATTTAAATGATAATCTACCAAATGAAACAAAAATCAACTTTGAAAAAGTCTGTTTTCACAAAAAGGTAAAAGCTGAAACTTCAAAGTGATTTTTCTAGGAATGTGTATTTTGCAGATACACCCTTTTGCCATGTAACGGCCGAGGGGGTCACGTGCCCTCCTGTATACCCCCGCCTAATTATGCCACTGCTTTGAATGAAACACTTTGAACTATTGAACTTTGAACTCTGTTCTTCAAACCTCTTCTTGTGCCATAGTTGCCATGTTCTCCAGTTAGGCAAAGTACAACTTTATCTTAAAGCAAGTGAATGATATTATGGTTGTAAGTACAGTGATAGTTATAGCTTCCCTAAAGAAAAAAAATGGGGCAATTCAAAAAATAACATGTTTTATAGAAATCTAATAACTTTGAAATTTCATCATTTTTGTTTTTTAATATGAATTTTTGTATGTGTTTAGTTTTTTGTGAGGTTGGGTGTTTGTGTATTTACAAAAAAAAAGAACTTTACCGATTTTCTCAGGAAACAAAGTATAATGAAAATAGGGTGGGGTATGAACTATGATACGCAGATGAACTGTTTAAATTTTTAAGTTGAAAGGTCAGAAAGTCATATGGCACAGGGCATAATATAATAATTTGGGTTCGTTACAGCAAAATATTAAAGAATGGCTTGTCAGATTGGTTCAAGCATATAAAATGAGACACCGAAGAACTTATTCGATTTCAGAGTTGATAGCTCAAAGGTCAAACGTCACGAGGCTTCATGCAATCTTATTTAGGCTTGTTACCACGATATTAAACTCAACAACTGCTAATTGGAGTTCAATATGGGTCAGTTATGTATTTCAGATTTCAGTGTTGTAGTTTCAAAGGTCACGGAGCCTTATACGACTGATCTGGGCTCGTTACCGTCATAACTTCAGAAGGCCTCATTGGATTTTGATAGTAACTATCGGAGATTCGGAGTTGAAAGGTCAAAGGCCAAAGACCACAAGGACTTTTTTTGTAAATGTCTGATTTGGTCTTGCTATCATTTATCTTAAGAATTAATTATAAGGTTTGGTACGTGCATGCATGTGGCTTTTTAATCTAAACCAAATTGGGTGGGAATGCGGTTTGCAGAGGCATACCTATCGAGGGCTCAGTCGAATTGCTCTGTTTTTTCACGCAATAGCTGCTTTTACTACTTGTATACAACATTTTTCCGTTGAATATAATCGCTTTATGCCCAGTTTGATATACGGGGTTTTTACACAATTAACATTGCTGTAGGGGCCTACGTGAAACGTCATATTTTTATGCATTTTTCTTTATAACTGATAGAATGAAGTTCTCATGGCGTTTAAGATCATTATATTTGGATTTTACGTAGTGCGTAACATATAGTTTAAAAAAAAAATCATCAAAATTGGCCAAGGGGTGCATTTTTATTATCGGAATGCTAATTCGGGCGGCCATTTGAAAAAATGACGCAAAAAATGGCGGCCATTTTGGAATTTTTCGTGGCCCGCGTACTTTTTGTAATAGTTGGCCAAAAATAGATAAAGTTTGATTAAAAAAAATCCTCAAAATTGGCCAAGGGGTGCATTTTTATGATCATAATGCTAATTCGGGCGGCCATTTTGAAAAAAAAGGTGAAAAAAATGGCGGCCATTTTGGAATTTCGTGTGGCCCGCGTACTTTTGTAATAGTTGGCCCAAAATATATATAGTTTGACAAAAAATCATCAAAATTGGCCAAGGGAGTGCTTTTTATGATCGAAATGCTAATTCGGGCAGCCATTTTGAAAAATGGCGAAAAAATGGCGGCCACTTTGGAATTTCGCGTGGCCCGCGTACTTTTTGTAATAGTTGGCCCAAAATGTCTCCACCTGCAAATTTTCATGCCTGTATCACAATTTGAACGATTTTTCACTTATCTGCTCCACTATGAAGATAGACAAATTGGGTTAATATATTTCATTATATGGTATTGTATTTATTTACACACAAAAAACTTTGGCAATCAGCCAAACAGACTGTTTTTCAGCAAGTCAGTGTGCATAAAAATGGTATACAAAATGATAGTACCCAAATACCCCAAAATAGTTACAACTACAAGATTACAAATTTACAATTGTTTAGTTATCCTAAAATACAGACATACATTACTATATAAAGAAAAATATCTTCACAGTACCACTTCCCTTGGGTACCAGCCCCCTCCTCCATTAACTTCCACCCGATAATATAATACTGGAAAACGCTATTTAAATTATCAAATATCAGGCGGGTGTTAACCCCCCCACCCCACCCCCCACTACGTGCCTGGGCCAATAAAAAAAAACAATCCCCTACTCCAACCTACACACCAACAAAATGACAGATATGAAAGGAGATATATCGGCTGTCATTCTACAGTAAACGGTCCATCGGAAAAGCAGGTTCGACTGACTTTGATTGACGTACAGACAACAGGCAGTGAATATGTTAAGATCTATGACCATCCATCATCTACCGACTGGAACAACTACATTGTCTCGCAACTTAATGGCAATATAGATGTAGATATATCGCCACTGGTGTCATCACGTGGAGCACTGACCCTGTATCTTTATGACAATAACCATGGTACCAACGGACGTGGATTTCTTGCCGATGTCAGCATTTCAGGTAAGGTGAACAAAGAATAACTGACTTATAAATCTAGCAATCGCATACTATGAGAATCTAATTAAGCTAATTGTGTTAACTGTACTATATATGTAAGAAATATGAATACGGGCATAATAAAACGTTAACATAATGATAGCCTTACAACGTATGAAAAGTCCTGATACCATTAAGGCAAATACTTGCTAAACATATCATATCAGAAATGTCTTGACTGTTATTTTTTTTCTTGAAGAATCTTACATGATGGAAACATTACAATGAACGTAGAACATTGACTCTGCAATATGAAGCCCTAAAATTTAATAACAATTCAATGGAAATTGAGCCACATTTACTAGTTTCACCTTCTGATCGCATTTACAGAGTTACGTGAAAAAGACTACTGAAACAAATGTCCCTTCGTTAACCATTTCACGACTTTTTACATACAAATCGCTAACCAGAAACAACCAGAATCCATATGTGTCAAAGGCTATCTTGTTAATGTTCCTGGGTTAGGTGGGTCTCGTAAACATATTCAAAAGCAGGGGCGCAAATCCTTTTTTAAATGTAGGGGGGGGGGGGCATGACATGCAGAAACCTGCCAGCCATTTTTTTTCGTACTAGCCAAATTACTAGCCAAACAATTTCTGACAAGCTGGGGGCAGGGGGCCAACGACGACCGCAACCATTTTTTGCCCGTCATTTTTTTAATTTGCCAACTTTTGACGACCGGGCGGCAAGGGGCCGACGACGACCAAAACCATTTTTTGCCCGCCATTTTTTTTTAATTTGCCAACTTCTGACGACCGGGGGTAGGAGGCTGACGATGACTAAAACCATTTTTTGCCCACCCAATTTTTTTTTTACCTGCCAAATTACTAGCCAAACAACTTCTGACGAGCGAGGGGTGGAGGCCGACGATGACCAAAACAATTTTTGCCCGCCAACATTTTTTTACCTGCCAAATTGCTAGCCAAACAACTTCTGACGACCGGGGGGCAGGGGGCCGACGACGACCAAAAATATTTTTTGCCAGCCATTTTTTTTTAACCTGCCAAATTACTTACCATACCACAATCACAGACTCAGACTTATGTACACATGTAAATTCTTTTTTTTGTTTTTTGGGGGGGGGGACATTGATATTGTGTCACCACTCAAAATCGGGGGGGGGGCATGTCTCTTTGTCCCCCCTGGATTTGCGCCCCTGTTCAGAACGATCACATCGATTGCCAATGGTTGTTAAACGTTTCGATTTCTGTTGGGCAACATATATAATAATAATAATGATATAACAATAAATATAATGATATGGAATGTGACTGTGGATACATCAACATAAGAAAGCTAGAATGACACTGATCCAATAAATATATGAATTCCCATTTTTTTTTCACACAGACGCTCAGATTTGGGAATCAACCGAAATGGTGTCTTCGTGCGGCGGCAGTATTGTATTAGACAGCTCTGTTCGCAGTCTCACATTGACAACACCCCACTATCCTAATCTCGACGGAGCCTACTATGTCTCTGTGTCTCTGTATAGCTCAATCAATGAAACAGACAATTCTAAGAAGTTTCAAACGTATCACAGAGCTTTATTGGTATAAAATTCAGAATTGAAATTGGTGAAACAATAACACAGCAGTAGCATACTTGACATTTTGAACTCACATAGACACACACAAAGACACACACACATACACACAAACACACACTTCCAAACACATGAACAAATACACACGCAAATGAAAACACACATACACATGATACACAAACAGATAGACAAACACATACGCACAGACACATGACACTCGTATACAGACACACAGGCACCCATACACAGACTGACACACACAAACATATACAGACAAACAAAGGTAAACATACACAGAGACACACAGTTATGCACACACAAACACAGACACACACAGACACATGACATACGCACCCAAACATATACAGATGCATATACAGACTCCAACAGACACACAGACAGACACACAGGCACTAGATACACACAGACGCAAACAAACACAGGGCACACATGAACACGTAAACAGACCCCCTCACACAGATACACACAGAGAAAGACATCCACATACAACTGACACACAGATACACATACGAACATACATACATGTACAGACAAACACACATACACATAAAGACACACAGACACACAGACCGACACACTTGCGCACATAGACAAACATATACACATTCAGACACACACACAGACGCATACATACCAACAGACACACGCAAACACACATATACATACAGACAAACAGACAGACACACATAGACAAACACAGAGACACACAGAGAGACATAGACACACAAACACCCATATACACAAACAGACACACAAACACACAGACACATACAGACACACAAACAGACACATAAAGACAAAGAAACCTACATACACACACAAACACACACACATACCCACATAACCCCCATAAACCCACAAGCAATAAAATGTGATTTCTTAATGGCTGGCGACAATTTGTGCCGCAACACCCCTCCTCATTAAGAAGGTTTTATAGGGGTGTAAATGGTAAATGTTTTGGTGAAAAAAAAACAAAACAGGAAAAACGGGTCATTATCGGACTACTGATGGTGTTACCCTGTAAGCCTACTCTTCGGAAGGTCCGTGGGCAGGGACGTGGTGACTAGAAAAGTGTGTAGCGAGTAGTCTTGAGTTTACGTTTAGAGAGGAATACGTTAAATACAGAGGTGTAAATAATATAGGTTTTAATCCAAGAAAGCACAGAATTGAAGACGTAGGATCCCATTTGTAAATATAGTAAATATATCAAGAAAGTACACTTGGGTAAAAAAACCATCCCATTTACCTTCCTATGTAGGTTTTACGTAGTTAGTGTTCGTTTTGTGCGTGCTTAATGAAATAGTTCTTCTCCTTGGCATCACCCGGGCTCTTCGAATGCCAAATCTAACCCTGGCGATTAAATTATTAGGATTCTGTCAATTCATGAAACAAACAATGCAGATCGACGAGTGAATTTATCGGCTGCCGTTGTAGAGTAAACGGTCTAACGTGAAACTTTGTTCGATTCAGTGACTTTGAGAGACGCACAGACAAGATAGGCAGAGAATATATTAACGTGTTTGACCATCCATTGTCTACCGAAGGGAACAACGTTGTCTCATCACTTAGTGGCAATATATATGCAGATATCATCATCGTTATAATCTTTATCATTATCATCAAAATTATAATAATTTCTTCATTTTTATTATTCTCATCACCAATTAGTATCCTTATCATCATTGTCATCATCATCATTATTATTACCATCATCATCATCAGTATCATAATTGTCATCATTGTCATTATTATCATCATTATTTTCACTGTTGCCATCATCATTATCTTCATTATTATCATCGCTATCATCGTAATCATCGTTATCATCGTTATCATCGTCATAATCATTACCATGACCATCATTATTATCATCATCATTGTTATCATCGTCATCATTGTTATCATCGTTATCATCGCCACCATCATTTTCATTATCATTGTTATCATTACCATCGTTATCATCTTCATCATCATTATCACCATTAACATCATTATCATTATCAGCGCTATCATAATTATCATCATTATTACAACTAGAGGTATTTCATTCACAATAGTAAAATCAGTTATGTTCAAAATAATCCGGTGTTGGTGGCTTGTAGTTATAGTCTACAGGGAAAGTAGTTCGACTGACACTAAGGGACGTACACACAGCAAGAAACAGTGAATATGTTAACATTTATGATCATCCATCATCTTACAGCTACCATGTCTCACAGCTTGAAGGCAATATACGTAGATGTAGATATGTCACCATTGGTATCATCACGTGGAGCACTGACGTTCTATCTCTATGACGGCAACCCATGCCAAATAAGGATCAACGCACCTGTTCGAGAGGGAATTCTCTTCTCGTCTTCTTCAATAAAGAAAATCGTTTTAAAAGAGAAGAATGTCCCCTTTTCTGCAACAGAATTTTGCGTGACGGTACTTATTCTGTGCCCATGACTGTATAATTTATGAAGTATATTTATATTTGGATCCACTATCGTGCAGATGGGGTGCTTAGTAGCACTCACTACTCGAAAATGAGACATGCATAATGCTCATGCATATAATGCCCAAAGTCACACTTCATCAAATAACACGATTATTTTGCTTTCTATTCATTTTATAATGTTTGCCTAAATTTATTGCAAAAACACAAAAGAATGTTTAAAATGGACATAAGGTAAGGACTATGAACCCGAGAAGATGAAAGTTTTATGATGAAGGATTTTATTTTTTTCCCAAAACGCTGTTTGCTACTCTCAGTCGTCGCGGAATCAACCTGTACACTCCATACTTGTATGTGTCAAAACACAAATTAATACATGTATGAAATGAAGATCAATTAGAACATTTTACAGGGGAAAGTCCATTCATGTTCTTCATAACCAAACTACGTGGTTTTCGTCATTATTTCTCCCCTCCAAAAAGTGTTTGCTCATTGTTTCCTATCGATTTGTTTCTTTCCTATCGATTTGTTTGATCTAGCATAATGCATGATGTTCTTCATCTTTTTAACACTCCAGCGCCAGAATAGACCAAAAAAGCGCGTTTTACAATTTCAAATTTCAAAATTTTCCAAACCTGTCGCTCGCTACGCTCGCTCGCGGAATACATACATCATATTATAACAATTGGAAAAAATTCAAAAGGGGGTTGCTCAAGTTCCATGACAGCAAAAACACACATCAACTTCAAGCAAAAAATTGATTTGATGGTGAAAATTTCTGCATACCCCAATGCCCTTTTTGACATATCAGTGCCCCTTTTTGGCTTTGCCCGCCCCCCCAACCGAAAATACGTTCCGCCGTCCTCGGACGCAGACATATTAAGGAGCCGGACCGACCAGCGAACACATACCCCCACCCCCACAACCGACACATAACACACTCAGTTGAAAATCTCCTGGCGGGAAAATTGACTGTGAAAAATCACATGAAAATGTTTTGGGGATTTTTTTTACAACAACCCCTGCCCAAATTGAGCGAGTCTTCGCTCGCTGGCAGTAAAAAATTTGCGACAAATACCAACTATCTTAACTTATTATCTATCTTAACACTCACGTACACGTGTTAATTTATTCCTGTTAGTTGCCGGCTACATCTTGTTTCAATTAAATTCATAAAACAGAAACAAAGAATCCATAATAAAGAACTCTTAGGAATTTGAATATCACTTCATTTTAATCCATTTTATTCATCTGACTTCCCAGCAAAACGTACTACACACTATGCTTCATTGCAAAGTGAACGAAAGTGTATAAGTAATAATTAGAAATCATACACCTTTATTTTTTGCCCTAAAAACATAAAATGGAATGAACACACACACACACACACACACACACACACACACACACACACACACACACACACACACACACACACACACACACACACTCACACACAAGAACATGTTTTTTAATGGAAGAAATTAACCAAACTAACACAACGTATGATGGGTAGTTAAGTTTTATCGAGTTCGTAAAGGTTTTGGTTTTTTTAAATCAATTACCCACACAAAGAACACAATCGTTTTCTGAAAATTATCACAATGTGCTTACAGTGTGTTCACATAAAAATCACAGTATCACTCCATGAAAACATAATAAATCTACACAGTGGTTATCACTAATCAGATTAAACAAAACAAACAAAAAACACGCAGGGTCGTCACAGTGTGAACTGTATGACCACACATTGATCACAGTGTCACTCTTTTAAAATGAACCAAATCCATATAATATTGCAGTGTGTTCGCAGGGTGTTCACACTGTCTACTATATAAACACATTGTCACGAGATCGTGTTTTTCTCATGTAGAATTATACAATACCAACTATTTCTGTTCAATTATTTATAACGTATTTATTCTCCGTGACCATAGTATATTTAAAGTTAACATGTGTTATTATCAATAATAATACAGATACATTTAACAACAGAAATAAAAGAGATTGAAGGAACCACAGCTACTGTCATGGAATGACTAGGTTACCGTCAATACACCAAAATCTGAGGAAAGATGTACAAGTTGATTATTCGGGGGCTTGTGTAATATAACGGGCCATTATATGCTTGTTATAGAATGACAATAAGATCTTTACATCTATGCAAATCATGTAGCAAAAAGTGGTAGATATAAAGAATTGCGATAAATACACTGTGCAGAAAGATGACAGATATCGAAGAAAGAGTATTTATAACAAACATCGTTTAACTGGATTTGTCAAAATATTCACATGCGTATTAAAGAAATACAGTATTGATGTTGCAAGTGTAGAAACGCGAACCAACCAAGAATCTTCAAGTGTGTGTATGTTACGTTCAGACAAGCAGGTTCGACTGACTTTCAGGGACATACATACAACATTCACTAGTTGGAGTTATTTTGAACATGTTAACGTCTATGACCATCCCTCATCTACTGGTGGCAGCTACATTGTCTCATTTCTTGCTTTCAATATAGATGTTGATATATCACCATTGGTGTCATCACGTGGAGGACTGACGTTCTACCTTATTGACGGCAACAGTGGTGCCAACGGACGTGGATTTCTTGCCGATGTCAGCATTTCAGGTAAGGTGCACGAAAAATTACAGACGTTTAAATCAAACAACCGTTTATCATTACAAACTATTTAGCACGTTAGGGTGACTAGCTATAATGGGGCAAAAATATTAATCTTGTCCTAAATCGACCAACCGTAAAATGCGAAAAAACAGGGTCCCGATTTATTTCTTTTTTTTTTTGGAGTAGACCCAAAATATTAAAACTCACCGTTTGGGGAGAAAATGTCAGATTTAAGGAAAGAGTTTGCTAAAATTTGTATTCAATGGTTGAAAGCAACACGTTTATATGTGTTTTGCCCATTCGAAAGACCCGTAAAAAGTATTGGGAAATTTAACTCTCACCCAGTTTTGTTCTACATACCCTTGTTTATGTCATAGGAAAAAATAAATAAAACATGAAAAAATAAAAATCGACCAACCGACCCAATTTTCAAAATATCCCACTTGACGGAATTTCCTATTTTCCCTGAAGAAGGAGCGAGACTGCTTCGAAAATTCGGATTAAAATAAATCATGTTGGACTTAAAATGAAACAAAGTTTCGTGTTTTTCTCGTGTTTTCAATAATCGTACCAACATCTGGACTTTGTTAATATATAAATACAGGGTGACCCAGAAAGAATGCTACACCTGCGATCGCTAATTTCTTCAACATCATCTGTATTATGTCATCGGTTTTTGTTTCAGTGGTTAGAACATTCTTTTTCCAACAACATGATACCGTGATCATTGATTTTGAGTCATTCGTTTGGATCCTGCGGCCATTTTTCCGAGGCAATGTCGTTTCCCAAATTTGCCAATTTTTCATCAGCGGCGTTGATCAGAACACCGAGATATTCTCGCGTCTCAGCGTGCCATAGCAGACAATCCGCGATGACAATGGGAGATGTAGCTCACGTCATCTTCTTTTTTCAAAGCGAGGGCATTCCAGCGCTTTGTCTCGACGGAGCTTTTTTATGGCACGCCGTAACGCGAGAATATTTCGGTGTTCTGATGATTGCTGGGGTTGAAAAAACAGCAAATTTAGGAAATTACAGAAAAATAGCCCTAAGATCCAAACGCCTCAATTAAAATTAATGATCATGGTATCACTTTGTTGGAAAAATAATGTTCTAACCCATGAAATAATCACCATTGACATTTTATTGATGATGTTGAAGAAATTAACGATCGCAAGTGTTGCATTCTTTCTGGGCCACCCTGTATATCTGGTATTGAAGTGTCTTTGGCCGCAAAGACTGTTTTGGTCACATTTTGGTGAAACAAAGTAGATAATTGTACAATTTTTCCCCCTTTAATCTTGGCTTGTAGGGTTAGAAAGATAGCAGTACTGCTAGTATCACAAATGGATACTTCAACATGTTACTATTACACTGAAGTTCACAAATAGGTCAAACATCTGGCTTTTAAATTCATATGGTTAATGAATAACTAGCCAGGAAGGGGGATTAGTGGTAAACAATGTGAACTCTACAAGATACAGATGTTTTTATGCTGTGCAGGGGAAATACAGGAAGATAGTAGAGTTGTACAGGAATAAACAACATATTGCTGGAAGTCTATTTCAGGGTGGTTGTATCAAAACTGGACATACCTTTATGGTATATATCATTGGTTAAAAATAGATAACATACCAGTGGCAGGTGTACCATGTTAATTTCAGGGTGGTTAGGTCAAAACAGAGAATACCTTTATGGTATATTTCATTAGTTAAAAATATATTAAAAACATACCAGTGGCAGGTGCACCAGGTATTAATTTCAGTGTGCTTAGGTGTAAACAGGAAATACCGTTGTGGTATATATCATTGGTTGTGGATATTTTTAGCTGCAGTTACAGTAAGGGATCTCTGCACAAAGAGAACAAAAATAGAGATTGTTTTTGTAAGTGAATGGATTGTTTATGGTTAACTGGGTTAGAAGATGACAAAGTGGAAACAGACAGATTTGGGACTTGGTAATTTAAATGCAGATCTTTTTAATTTGATGATTTTGTCCTTGATGTTTATGGGGAGGGAAGATAAGATCAACTGAAGAAAAATTCCTAAAAAAAGATATATTAATTCAGTCAAGAACAACAGTGAAGCTTGCTAGGTCATACATTTGCCCTGAGTGACCGCCGTCTTTCACCTCACCTAAGCCAAATCAAAACCGAGATTAACTTACTTTAGGTACAATATAGAGCTCATAAAGAATTGGAGTCACTAAAGGTAATTGGTAAATTGGTACATTTCATTCACTAGCTGTAGGCAGTTATATTAATTCTCATCTTATCATAATCATTATCATCATCATCGTTATCATCATCATTGTTATTATCATCATTATTATCATCGTTATTATCATCATGATCATGATCATGAGCAAGTCAACAGTCAAACTTGCCTTCGTGATGAAGTCTATAACAGCCGACCTGTATATAGTGGCCACCAAAATGATTCCCGTGAAGACAAATTATATCTTTAATATCCTATACATAGCAGCCACTTGTCTATAAAGACTGTTGTTGTTGTTGTTGTTGGTATTTTTGGCGTTCGCAGTCAGACTAGATTATTTACGCCAGTCTCATCGTAAAGGCCACATGTTAGTATCCTTTTGTGGTCAACATAAATAGGTTTCACTGCAGATTATTTATTTATTATCTACTAAGTACATTTCCTTCTGTTAAAAGTACATGAGTGGTGATCATGTTTTCTGTGATATTTGCACAATAGGTTAATAGACTGTTTTCTGGTGGATGTGGCTGTTACCAGTCTAGCCCTGTCACCCACCAATGACTTTCTGGCAACAACGCATGTTGACGATCTGGGTATCTATTTATGGTGAGAATATGTCATCTTTGTTGGCCTACTTTTATTTACATGTTACCTAAGTTGATAAATGTCAAAATTTTGTTTTTATCACAATTTGCTAATTTATACATAATTTCTCTTGAAATATATATTCTTCTGTAGTTGGTGAACAATTCTGAAAAAACCAGTGTTGTATTTTGTAGAGCCCAGCTTTTACCCATTGAAGGCCTACACAGAAATTGAAGTCTCTGTTTCTTTCAATTATTATGATTTTGCAAATTTATGCATAATAATGCACAAATGCTTTTTCTCCCTCATTTGTCTGCCAAAATCAAGTTTGCTTGTTTTATTCAGGAGGGTCAGCTGTTGCTTATAGGACTGTACTCGAAATCTCAAACTTCGGTTTCTTTTAATTTGATGATATATGCAAATTTATAACGTGCATACTAACACATAAATTGCTTGTTTTCCTTCAGTAAGATGATGTCAATTCAGCTTGTTTTATTTGATATTAATGGTTGGTGTACATTATGATTCCTACACAGAATAGTGATATCGTGACATTTAGAAATGTATTGGATAAGCATGTTGGTTACTGGAGCCGTATGTATCCTGTGTTAACTCTATGGGATTTTTAGAATCTTGGAGGCAACGGGTTAATTAATGTATCTGGATAGGTCACTGCTTCATTGACGATCTGGTAAAAATAATTTACAATCAGCATGATTTCTTATTAAAGGTCAAACAAGACACTCTACAGTCACGTCAGTCTGAGACCGTTACCAGAGGATTTCACACCCTCCATCATCTCCTTACCAGGAACAAGTTATGAACGAGGTACGGTTCAAAAGTACATCCCCTCCCCCACAAACCAGCACAATAACCTCTTCTGGACCATTACACAACAAAACAACTATCTCCAGGACAGTTATCCCCTGAATACACCCCCCCCCCACACACACACACACACATACACAAGACACACATTAACTCTGTTGAACTTGAATTGTCAGACTGTGATATCTGAGCTACATGATAGTGCTTAAATGGACAAATAAACATCCTACCATACAAAAGTTTGAAATGTTATGCTGCCTCTGGTATGGTATGCATAGATAAACATTTCACACTGATTTATTGCTCAGGCTGAGTATAAAACAGATACAGCAGTCTATGGGAGGAAATAGACAAGGTCAGGAGAAGGTCACTCTGGATATTACTAGATTTTCACTCCTTTATAGCACTAAATAATCACTTTGAAGTACATGTTTTTTTTTCAGGGCTTCATTTTTAGGCCCCATCAAAGACACTTAGAGCGTGGGGGATTATGTAGCTCAGATATTTTTTTAACTGTGGTCATTGTTAAATTGTGCCTTTGGCCAATAAGTTGTATATTATGATCAAATATTTTGGCAGAGGGATGTACATGTATATGCAAATATGCTTTTCTGCCAAACTGAACACAAGATTTAAAAGTGTATCTGCAGATAAAACTAGCTTTTTGTTGATGGCTAGGCTTTTTAGTTACTGGAATGCGCTAATTGCCCTTTTGCCAAAACACAGCTAAAAAACCATGGTGCCATCACCCCCAGACAATTCATTTGCTTTATTTTCACATACCCTTTTATAGGCGTACAGGAAGGGGGGGTGTTTGGGGTGTTCAAACAACCCCTGTTACGAATGGTGGAGTTTAACACCTCAACACACCCCCCTTCTTGTTAACATGAAAACAAGTAAAGTGATAGGCTAACATTGTGGAGCTTCATTAAAAATTGTCAAACTTGATATCTGAGCTACATAGTAGTGTTCAAATGGACAAATTAACACCTTAGAATACAAAAGTTTGGAAAGTTACACTGCAATGGCAAGTTATAACACAAATAAACAATAAAAATCGGGGCGAGTTTTATTAACCTAGGTGTACACACAGTAAGTCTTGAGGAAATGGGCAAGTGAATCTGGTCAACTTACGATTTTCACTTTTTTAAAGCCCTAAATAATCATTTTGAAATACAATTTTTTCAGGGCTTCATTTTAGACCTCATCAAGACACTGGTAGCATGGGGAATCATGGGGCTCAGATATTTTTAACTGTGAAAATGTTAGCCAATACCTTTAACCCTAATCACCCCGGCGTTTTTTGAAATTGCATAGCCCGGCGGGGGGCGCTGAATTGGCCGCCCTTCAGATCTCGGACGCGCGGATCGCTGCGATCGCCGCGAAATTTGCAACGTGCTAAGCCGGATGTAATGTCCAAGACTGTATGGTTAGATTTTGAAAATAATTATCTATCTATTTTTTAAGTAATTATATATGCATATTTATGTATAAATCATATTTTTTGCCCATTAACTCCTTAAAACAGCTTCAAGAATGGCTAATTTATTTGTGTATTATTCTATTTGAGCATTTCTAACAATTATCTGTCAAAAAAATGCTGAAATCATAATTAATTTCTTATGTATTTTATTGTTTCATGAATTTCTTATGTATTTCTTTGTTTTTTCGACCTTTGTTTTTTTATTGTTTTTTTGATGAAATTTCTCGGGGACACTTTGCGATGCATAAACAGCATAATCATTAGTTAATTTTCAATCAGTAAAGTAAAATAATCATACATTATGAATTTGGGCTGAAAACACAATTTGCATTGAAATAACACACGATTTCATGTTTTTGAGCAATTTTTGGTGTGACATGCAAGTACAAAAGTTGCGTACTCCGGAACGCGTACCCAGACTCGCGAATGTTGTCTCAAAAGATGCGCAACACTTGAAGTAAAAAGTCAGCGAGCGACGCGGTCAATAAAATTTCGCGCGCGGAATGGTCGCGAACTTTGTCGAGGGGGGGCTATTTTACCCCCCCCGGGCCAGATAGGGTTAAGAGTTGTCCATTCCTTCTGTCCTTCCGTCCTTCCATCCTTTCATCCGTCTGTCCTTCCATCTGTCTGTCCTGAATTGGATTCTGTACAATAAGATTAAAAATATTAGACAGATGTTAAAAAAATTGTAGTGTGTAGGTACATGACACTAAAATACAGGTTAACTTTGAATTCAGAGTGTGCAGGTCAAAGGTCACAGCTCATTAAATATTTCAATAATTGGCGATGTGTAGTTTGATGCCTCTGAAATTCAGGTCAAATACAAAATTTGAGTTCACCAGTCAAAGTTCAAAGTGAGAACTACTTCCAATCATATCATTTTCCTCTTGAAATTATGTTCAATTATATTGGCAAACATTTAAAGGGAGTGTCAACCCTCATTTTCATGTCTTTATCACCATAGCAACTTCGCGGGCTGATGATGGAAGTGAGGATGAGGATGAAGATGAGGAGGAGGAAGAGGAGATGATGGAATTCAAGTCTCCAGAGCAGATAGCAGAAGAGCTGGTGACCCTCTCTCTGCTGCCTAACTCCAGATGGCAAAGTCTGACCCACCTTGACCTGATCAAGGTAAAAGAGAGAAGTGATGTAATACCACTCAACATATGTTTGGAGTTTGTGCCATAGACATACTGTAGTATTGTGTTAGCCTTTGGAGTACCATAAACAAGTAGCAAAAAAATGGGTCAAAGTTAATAGAAATGTTAAATGCTGTGCTTTTGACCTCAATGGCAGTTATCAACAGTATTTATGCTTAATATAATCAGCATCACAAAAAGATTGTAGTAAATTTGATTCTTTCCCAAGCTCTGAAGTTGATTCCATCCTACCAAATTTGAAAAGTTCTTCTGTAAGTTATTACTTAGTACTCACCTTCTTATTTCTTTGTTTATTGATTGATTATTTATTTACTATCTTGTGGCTTAAAAGTTTGTGATTTGGCATAGGTTTTTCATGTGTTGGGCTACATGTTAATCAAACTTTTGTTTTTTATCTTCCTATTTTATTTTCACACTTTGCATCAAAATCACCACATACAGAAGAGGAACAAGCCCAAGGAACCCCCCAAGGCCCCCAAGGCGGCTCCGTTCTTCCTTCCCACCATCCCAGGCCTAGATCTCAAGTTTGCTCCTGAGAAGGAAGAGTCAAGTGACAAGGTACAACTGGAACTGTTTTAAAAAATATACTGTATTAGCCATTATCTTCGCGTTTTTGGACTAGGTGCGGTAATTCGCGAGTGGTTAATTTCACAATTCTTCTGATGTTGTCATTACTATAAAAAGACATGAATTGAAGTGTAAATTTTCGGGAGTGTCTGGTTCGCAAAATTCGCGAAAATAAAACCCTCTCGAAAATAACAGCTTATACAGTATATTTGTCGAGTGACTATGCAAAGGCCGTTAACTGTATGGTGTGTTCCTATGAAATGGCCGCTAATATAATACATAATGAGTACAGTTAATGGCCATTGCTAGGCACACAAAATACAGTTAACAGGCTTTAACGATTTATGCCTCATCACTTTATGTATTTGAGTGTGATCAGTTAATGTCACGGACGGACATTTTAAAAAATGACCGTTATTTCAGGCCTAAGGAAACATGTGGTAAGATATGAAGGGTTGCTTTATGATTTATTGTGGAGGCTATCACTAGAGGTACTGAATTATGCAAAATATTACCATAGGCCTTCAATAATAGTCATTTTTGAAAGTGTCCGTCCGTGACATTAACTGATCACACTCATTTGTAGCCCTATCTATTCAGAAGAACTGACTTGTTCTCGATATTATAAATTATTGTCATAATTAATCAATTTTCTCAAAAACGCACAAATGGATTTAGGATAACAACCCCGATTTACGGGTTTAGTAATATTTAAATAATCATCACCAAGGATTTGTAAAATACTACTGATGGAAGTATGGAAAATCACGATAAATGGCCTTGCCCTACCGACTAATATGTGTGCACATGAAACTGAGGATACACCTGCAATTCTGTATATATTTATATCAAACTAGAAATGTACAGAGTAATTGCAATGTGGTATGTGTTCCTTGTACAGTATAATGCATTTGCTGCTTGAGTAACAAAGCGTTATGTATGTGCTATATTTATTAATTGTATTAATTGATTTATATAAATATATTATTTTGTCTATTTGTTTATTATGTTTATGCATTTATGTAATTCATTTATGCATTTATGTATTTATTTATTTATTTTTTGTTTACTTATTTCAGATTTTATTTGTCTATATTTGTTTGTTTATTAATTTCTTCAATTAATCATTTCTTCCCTTTAGCCTTCATCACAAGTTCTCAATCTTGCCAGTATGGACATGAGGTCAGATCTGTGTAATCTCCTTGATGCAGGGACTTCCCCAGAGCAGTGTAAGTATTTGTTGTAACATCAAAGTAGTTATAGTAGTATCCAGAGTTTTAAATTCGGCTTTGTCCCCATTTATGGGGTTGGCCGGATTCACCTCTCTGGTGTAAGGCTTTTTGTGGAGCAGAATTTTACAGCCGGATGCCCTTCCTGACACCAACCTGGGACAGGTAGTACTGGTTCCCAGGAAACCAGTAGTAGCAGGCCTGAAAAGGGAACCTGACCTGACCATATGTGTTGAAAATGGCCATCGCAGCGTTTTCACCCTTTTCTCTTTGATGAGGTGCGTGGGTTCTTTAATAGGTTGAGGTGTTTCTGTTTCAACATGGGACCTCCCGCTTTACGTCCTGTCCGGGGAACAGGGTTATGAGGATAAAGAGGACATAGCCCGCTGCCATAACAGGGATTGGAACCCCAGACTTCTGTTTGAGACTATATTGGCGTAGATTCGGCAGGCTCACTAATATTCATGAGCATGGAAATCTCACTAGCTGACTTTATTTTCTAAGTTTCGTTTGACGAAATAAACCTCATCTCCAATCTAATTTTAAAAAAGATGATAAAAATAGCTTTGAAAATATTGCCTCCAACCAGATTCGAACCAAGGATCTTCAGGTATGAAGACTGCCTCTCTAACCACAGAGTTAGCTGTGATTCGGCGATGAGCATTGGTAATTTTGTGATCTTATTGCATGTAACCAAGTTGTTCCAAGGTGTTAATATTAATGAGCCATATGTCATCGGCCGGACGAGATTTAATATAAATGAGCCTGCCGAATATACGCCAATATAGTCTCAACCCAGACCTCTAGGTCAGAAAGCCGACATCTTACCCACTCAGCCACGGCACAGTCTCGCATTATAAAATATCTTCTATCCTTTCACAATACCATACAAGGCGATACAAGACAAAAACAGACTCTTAGCAAAAAATTGATTAAGTATTTTACATGAATTGTAAGTGACAAGCAAACATAAAATCTTAATAAAAATAAGTATTTTACATAAATTCTAAGTTAGAAGTAAACATAAAATCCATATAATACATAAAAGCAGGGAGGGAATTTTGATCAAAACTGCTGAAATGCGACATCTATCACGTTTACAAAAAATCATTAACAAAAAACACGCGGGCGCACATACACAAGATGAACATGATTTTGAAGCGTATTGTCCATTCTTTCTAACAAACACCAAAGTAATACGCACTTTTTGTCAGAAAGCATAATTATATGACATTTTATAAGTATATATGATCACATCATACACGGGAATACTTACTGCGTATCTCGGCTGAACGGATTGTGTTGGTTCGATCAGCTGTCGAAAGCTACGTCATCGAGCTTTGTTGTGAACCCACCTGCGCATGCGTTGTAGACTCCACTTTGTTCTGCGCAGCCACTTTTCGTTGAAATCGATGTTTCTTGGCCATCTAGCATGTACATTTCATATGGAAAGCATGCCTATTTTGTCGGATTGGCACATGGAACTTCAAAGGGTTTGGACATGGATGGTGCTGTGTCGCTTATCGCGTTTTGTTTACGCAGGGATCAGATTGAGGGAGGAAAACACTGGGGAAGTCATTATCATTACGTAATATCTGTGCCTGCAGCGAGGAATTCACCGCATGTGACAGATTTATCCCATTCAGTTAAGCTCTTAATTTTGACCTCAGATATCGTGATTCGAGTTTCCACTCCATCTAAAATCCCACTCCCTGATAAAAGTTATACAATGTCATAATTACTCTCTGTGTATTTCAGATTAGACTTGGCTTTAATACATGTAATTTAGATTTAAGTACATAAGAAACATGGACCAATCACTAGGAAACATTTCAAGCAAATTCCTGAAAGCAGAATATGTAATTTACTTCTCCCTAAATTGCTGGGGGGGGGGGGGCCTGAAATAGCGCCCCCCCCCCCCCCCCGACACGTTCGCAACCATACAGCCACACAAACAATTTTTGACTCCGCCAGTTGCTGACTTTTTACTTTCAAGTCTCATGCTCTTTTCAGACCATGTTTGCGAAAATCAGAGCATACTGATACGACGCTGTGTGTAAATTACATAAGAAATTAATTCTGATTCGCACAATGTTTTGTAGATAATTTTAGAAATGTCAAAAAGTATATCACTACCAAAAATTGCATTTTACAAGCTGTTTAAAGTGAGTTTTAGTCGAAAATTTGATGTTATGCATAAATTTGCAGAATTAAAAAAAAAAGTAAATATACATTTTTCAAAAATCTAACTATACAGGCCCGTACATTATATCTGACTCAATGCACATGCAAATTTTCATGGAGATCACGCAATCCGTGGCTAAGACCTGAAGGGGGGGGGGGCATTTTTTGTTGCCGTTTTTACATATTAGGTACACTGCTTTATGCACAGATGGTGTGAACGACTTGCTGGATCTGTGAGAATGGTATTAAAAGGATTAAGAGGGATAAGTACATCCCTACTCATTGTTTTCACTGTATTTATTGGCAAACAAAGCAAGCCCAAGGTTAATGACTCTCACTTTTAATTTCATTTGACACTCAGACAGTTTTCTGTCGTGGGCACTTCAGTTTCAAAGTGTCATATTGTATTTGTTTTTGTGTCAACATTTGAAAAATCTCATGCAGGAGATTTCCTGTGAAACCACTTCTCGGGCCATTAGCCCATGCGATTCATAATATAACCCATAAAATCATTCGTTCGTGGCATGCGAGACCTGGATATAGATATTTTGTTGTTTTAACTCATTGAAGATGGTTTGATTTTGCTTTAACACGCATTTCCCATAGATCTCGTGACGAGATATCTCGTGTCTAGTTTTCAATGGATTTTAAATGGCAAACAATACATTATGAATATGGCCTTTCTTGCACAATTACCATCACACACCAAGTTGGGGGTATTTTTATACCCCACCAAACAAAGTTTGAAGGGGGTATATAGGAATCAGCATATGGGTGGGCAGGTGGTCAGACGAGCAGTTGGTCCATTGCAAATCTTGCAGATCGAACTTATTCCTCAGTTTTTGACCAATGCTCATGAAAATTGGTACACACGTTGGTCTTGGAGTGAAGATGCGCAAGACACATTTTTGTATGTGTAGAAAACTGCATTGCCATGGTAACAGCATATTATTGCAAACATTCAGATATAAATCTTGTGGCTCGAACTACTTCCTCAGCTTTTAACCAATGCTTATGAAATTTGGCACACACATTGGTCTTGGGGTGAAGATGTGCAAGACACAGTTTTTGGTATGTGTTGGAAACACATTGGTCTTGATTGTGTCCTACAGCTGACAGGGGGTATCTTCAGAATAAAAGGAGGTATAGTCTGTTAATACCCCCCTTTTGTAAGGGGGGGCTGTTCATCTGTGGCCAAATCCTAGGTCCAAAATTTTTCTCAATCAGCCCAGCCGTCAAGAAAATTTTGCCGGCCAAATTTTTTTTACTAGCCAAACTGCAAGCCAAACAACATCCGACAAGCAGGAGGCAAGGGGTTGACGACATAGAAAGGCAATTTTTGCCTGCCAAAAATTTTTTATCACTAGCCAAACTACAAAATCAACAGTCCAAAAAATTTTGAAGCGAAAATCGTGTCCTACAGCTAAAAGGGGGGTGTCTTCAGCATAAAAGGAGGTGTTTTCAGTTAAAACCCAAAACACCTCTCCCCCTTCTTCCCCCCCCCCCCCCGTGTATGCCTATAGATGAGGTTATTGCATTGCCTAGTTGCATCCATATTCTTAATTTGACACCAAAACCAAATTGCTAAACCTGGCCTTGACTGTAATTGAAGTCTCTATACTGATACCTCTTGTATTAAATTGTGTTTCGGCTTCCTGGTTTAGAGGTTTGATGCCGTACATAAGTATCTAGACATAATAAATCATCGCTGGGCTGTTAAAAGCTTATATCTCAAAAAATAATGTTTTCAGGAGATTGTAAAAACATTCTTATTTTAACAAATTATGTGTGTAGGCTATGTTGTTTGAACTTAAGCCTATGTTTGATAATCAATTATGTTTTAAGATATGCAATTCATGTGGTTATTAGGAGATGAATTACGTCTTGAACCTTACATTTATCAAGGAGAATTCATTTTCACCAAACTTTAAGATACAAGGTTTTATCAGCCTGGCAACAAAATGCTATTTTCCACTGCCTCTTAAATCACTCAATAAAAAGTCCATATTTGTTTAAATGTGCTATTAATCATGCTTCATTTATGCTACAGACAATGAGCTCCTGACTTGCATACAAACAACTTTCACGTCAGATTCTCGTGACCCTGCATTTTCGAATTCATTATTTTGTACATCTTTGTCTTGATAAATATACCAAAATGTACATACATGTAACTTGAGAACTATTCAAGTTTGTTTCTGTAAAATTCTGAAGCTATTTCTTCTTTCAGCAAAGTTGTTACCAACTGTTCTTTCCTCAAAACTTGTACAATCTCTACATTCAAGTTAACTCTGGTCACAAGTTATTCTCCTTCCAAGTCAAGCCAAACCAGAAGTAAAAATAAAAACCAAGAAACAGTGACTAGTTCAAGTCAAGTAGTCAAGCCAACCTCGGGTGAGCGTCATCAAAATTGGAATCTATCAAAAAAAATTTGGAATTGACTCAATCCTTTTTTATGCCTCCGCAACGTCCGTGCGTCCGTGCGTCCGTCCGTCCGTCCGTCCGTTACCGGATCTCGTTACCGCGATAACTTAAGAACCGCAGATCGTATTTTCATGTAACTGGGATCAAGTATGTACTATGGGGCAACAATGAACTGATTAGATTTTGGAGCTGAAAGGTCAAAGGTCAAAGGTCACCGGGCCTACGTCACCAGAGGCCTATTGTCTGTTAAGGCTCGTTCAACAAACCACAAAACACACTTGTGAACGCCACGTAGACTATTTGATGTACTTGGTGTATATGTAATAAGTGAAAGCACAAATGACTGATTCATATGGAGGTTGAAAGAACAAAGTCACGCGGGCCTAAAATATGATCCTGAGTGGCTCGTACTACAACTATACATTTTAGAAATGGAAATTGACTTATTACACTTGTGAGTATGTATTATGAACCAACAATCAGAAAAACTGATAGAAACAAAAAAACTACATTGGAGTTGACAAGAAAGGTTAAAGGTCACCAACGGATCACAAATAGGGTTGGAGATCGTTAGGCGATAATTTGTGAATGGCCTGTTGGATTTTGGCAGACGTAAATTTGTGACGTCGTAATTATGATGCAACCAATGACTGAATAGATTTTGGGGTTGAAAGGTCAAAGGTCAAGATTGTGTTCACAGGGCCTAAAAATATAAAAGTCTGATTTCCGGCATATCAGTTTACTCGGGACGATAACTTAGAAAAGCAGAGTTGAAATGTAACTTGGGTGAAACTACAATGTATTCATGGCCCAATCGAACGGAATAGATCTTTGGAGTGAAAAGGTCAAAGGTCAAAGGTCACGAGGAGTGATAGATGTCTGATTGCGCTCATTACCACTCGATAACTTAATGACATGGCTGGTCGATTTTGAAATGTTACTTGGTGAAGTTGTTTATCATTAGGTACCGAATGAAGGGTTAAAAGGTCAAAGGTCCAAGGTCACAAGGCTATATACTTAGTATCTTAAAGTTTACCACAATAACATGAGAACGGCTTATCGGATATTGATGTAACTTGGGTGAAGTAAGTGTTATAATGTACCAATGAACTGATCATAGTTTGGGGTTTAAGGGTCAAAGGTCAAAGGTCACGAGGACTCATACTTGATATCTTTACCATGATAACATGAGAACAGCTTATCGAATATTGATGTAATTTGGGTAAAGTATGTATTATGGGGCATAGATGAGATTTCAGAGTTGAACGGTCAAAGGTTACGATGCCCCGTATATTCAAAGTTTGGAATTGGATGGGGGTGCGGAGGCATACCCCATCGGCTGCGCGCAGCCGAATTGCTCTAGTTTTTTTAGGGTGGGGGTATTTTGGTCTTCTTTGAGGCAATTTAATGGATTTATCATAAAAAGGTGAATAATGGCACAAAACACAACTAAGTCGCCCTTTTTTAAACATTATTTTCGAGGTTTTTGGGTGGTGGGGGAGAAAAATGGTTTCTTTGGTGGAGGAACTTGTCAACATTTTCAACCTTCTTCTGTATTGTCATTATAGAGTATAATTATGTTCATTTTTTTAATGAATTGGATAGAAAGAATGAATTTGAATTAGATTGAATTTGAATTTGAATTTTTCTCTAGATTTTCTTCAGATTCAGTTTGACTGTGTGTTGTAAAAATCATAAAATTTAGAGATTTTAGTGATGCTGCCCCTCAGTGTTCTGATTTGTCAAAGGTCAATTTTGGTGGGCATCCTTTTGTTTGCTGTACTGGTCACATTTCTCAGCAAAGCCTCCGCAATGAAGTTGCCTGGAGGCATCTTGTTTTTGGGTTGTCCTTCCGTTCATCCGTTTGTGTGTACGTCCTTACATCTCCGGTTCTCGTTATTGTGATAACTTATGAATAGCTGATCAGATTTTGATGTTACTAGGACCAAGTATGTACTATGAGGCAACAATGAACTGATTAGATTTTGGTGTTGAAAGATCAGAGGTCATAGAGCGTAAAATATGTCTGATTAGGGCCCGTTAGCACAATAATGTAACCCATTGGAGACTAATACAAGTTAACTTGTGTTGAGGTCTATGGAAAATGCATGTTATAGTTTTAAAAAAATTGTCTCCAATGGGTTAAGAACAGTCGGTCACACTTTAATGTAACTTGGGTGAAATATTTATTATAAGGCATCAATGAATTGATTAGATTTCCAGAGTTCAAAGGTCACAAGGCCTCATAATATCTAATTTGGTTTAAATACCGTGATAACTTAAGAGTGGCTTATCAGATTTCAATATGATTTGGGTCAAGTATGTATATAGAAAGAGGCACCGATAAACTGAGTAGATTTCAGAGTTGCAGGGTCAAGGTCAGAAGTCACAGGGCCTCAAATATATCTGATTTGAGCTTATTATGATAACTCAAGAATGGCTTTTCAGATTTTAATGTAACTTGATTTAGTATATAGTATGAAGCCCAGATGAACTGGTTGGATTTCAGAATTGAAAGGTCAAAGGTCACGGGTTCTCAAAATTTCATTTGGGATCTTTGCCAAGATAACTTAAGAATGGCTTTTCAGATTTTAATGTAACTTGGATCAAGTATGTAGTATGAGGCCCCAATGAACTGAAATTGAAAGGTCAAATGGCACGAGGACTTATGTGATTGGTAACGTAAGATATTTTGATCGGATTGGGTACATGCGTGGATGAGGCTTTTCAATTGAAATCAAATTGGGGGGGGGGAGTGCAGAATGCAGAGGCATACCCATCGACTGTGTACACTCGAACTGCTCTGGTTTAAAATGTGATTTTGAGTAAGATCTTCATTTTTTTGTCTCTTTTTTTTCCATTTTTCATCAAATTAAACACTTTATTACAGGCAGAAGAATCCCCCTGTCTATATTAGGCTGTTATAATAATTGTGTTTCAGTTTGTTATGGTCCTGAGGATAGATTTTTGATTCATGGCAATGAACATTTCTAGTTTAAAGGTAAATTGGGAGTAGACATCAACTTGGGGTGATACCACTGTGAAACTTTGGTAGTCAAAAGTTAACTCATTCTAAAATGAATTCCATCTGTACGCCTTGTGACAGATAATTCTGTCGTGTAGGGTTCTATGAGAGGTATTTTTATCGGGGTAGGAGAGAAACTATGTTCACGCTTGATTCGGCTTAAGTAAACAAATTCAAGATAAATCCTTCCATCCAGGATATACAATCCAGCTGGTTTATCCATGGATATATCTTTCAACCAGTTTGGTTCAAGAGGAATTTTTTGTTTCTCCCAAGTCACTGCCCTTTAATATTTAACAAGTCAATTAGTTAGTTCAGCTTACAATAATGCTTGTCATGTTTTATTTCATCTTTCCGTTGTCTCATGAATACCTCATTAGCTCAATTACTTTGACTTCCTGTATTGATTTTTATACAAAATAGAGTTCAACAATTCAATTGTCAGGAAATAACAGGAAATCCTTGTGTTAAATACTTGTTAAATTTACCGTTGTTTACATTTTATTGGATGTGATGCAAAATTGTGCAGGTTTTATCGTGTGTTATGAAATCAGAGTTATAATTATACTTCATATTTGTACTGAGAATGCCATTTTCATGTGTATGTTAATCAGTTTCATAGCATAGTCCCAGTAAACAAGAAGAAGAGGAGAATTAATCATTACTAGTTAGTAATTGTTGTTATTCTTTTCTTGTTTCTCTTCTTCTTCTTCTTCCTCTTCTTCTATCCTCTTCTTCCTCTTCTTCTTTTCCTCCTTTTTCCTCTTCTTTTTTCCTCCTCGTCCTCCTTCCATTTCTCTTCTCCTGCTGTTATTCTCAGTTTTGTCACAATGTTGTCACAATTTCATGTCACAGTAAACTAGTTGTAGTGCAGACTGTAATAATCATTGATATACAGTACCTCAAGAGCTTTTCAAAACTTCCTTCCATCAGTGTGTAAGCAATATGCCCATGTCTAAGTTTCAGTACAAATTTGTCAAAAATGAAGAAGTGAAAAGGGTTTAATGAATGAAAGGTTTGCAGAGAGAATTCAAGATGCAGAATAAATTTGATGTTCATCTCTGTATTATCAAAATAATGATAAATAGATCAAAGGCTTGATCTGATATTTTTTTTAATGACTCAGAAAAAGTGACCCAACAAGATTCAAACCTGAAACCTACTGATGTCCAGTCAGCGGCACAACCACCAGGCTATGCTGGGTAACAGCAATGCCACGGTTTACTTGGTTACAAATACCCATTAATATTTAGAATTCATGAATTCTCTCTGCAAACCTTTCATTCATCAATACAATTCGTTCCTACTGGGGGCTCATTAAATATTATTGCACTCAGACATAAGGAATGATTCTTGGGTATTTGTAACCAAGTAAACCGTGGCATTGCTGTTACCCAGCATAGCCTGGTGGTTGTGCCGCTGACCAAATATCAGTACTAGGTTTCAGGTTCGAATCCTGTTGGGTCATTCTTTTTCTGAGTCATTAAAAAAATATCAGAACAAGCATGTGATCTTATTTGTCATTAATTTGATAATACAGAGATGAAAAGTGTTTGTTGGTGCTATCTATTCATTTAATTTCATTTTCATTTAATTTCATTTATCTTTCTCTGCATGATACAAATCAAACAAGAAGACCAAATAATTACAAATTCCACCAACTATTTCACCTTCTTCAAAACAGAAATCTAACACAGAAGTAATGGATTCAATCCCAATTACCTTCAATGATGTTTTAGTGATTTAGAAATTGAATTGCACTAATTTGGTCTCTATTTCTACCTCATTTCCTCAGATGAAGCAGTCCTCAAATTTCTCAAGAGTCTTTCCCCGTCCAGGGTTGACGTTGAACTGAGATCGCTGGAGCCGGTAGGAGGGGGCTCCATTCTGGCTATGAGGCAATTTACATTGTTTCTGCATCACATGGTATCCACAAACATAGATTTTGAACTGACCCAGGCCTATCTAGCTCTATTCTTAAAGGTAAAACATGGGTTTGTGGTAAGCATTTTAAAGCCCATGCATAGTTTTGGTCGATCAGACAACTTTTTCGTCAATCTTTCACAAAGTATTCTTCTGTCATCCCTGACATTAGAAAACAACATCAAACCCACTGATAGTTGTTTATTGTAGCAAATTGTAATGTTTAATTTATCAGAGAACATGTGGTGGTATGTACATTACCTGTGGGAAGTTTCGGAGGTCCCCCCCCCCCCCCCCCCCGATTTTATATTTTGAGTAGCTTCTAAAAAATGGAAGAGTTTCAGAGTGAGCATTTTTCAGGGCATTGATTAGATCTATGTAAAAAATTATTATTGCAAAGAATTTCATTATATACCATTTTACAAAAATTATGCTTGGGGTTTAAAAAAGACAGTTACTCATTTGAATTTTTCAGTTGTAGGTGATTATATTCATAAAGATAAAGCACAAGTTAATTTCAACAAATTCAGTTGTTGGTTTTTTATCATGTTGATAATGACAGTGATGAGAATGATGAAAATGGCAATGATGAAGTGACGATGATGATGAAGAAGAAGAAGAAGAAGAAGAAGAAGAAGAAGAAGAAGAAGAAGAAGAAGAAGAAGAAACTGGTGATGATTGATGACACTAAAGCAAATGAGGAGGATATTTTGTAGAGTAAAGTGAAGGGTTGGACATTAGCACCCGCCCTTCCACCAATGTCAGGTGATTTGGCGTCGGGAGATTAATGTATTTCTAGATATTGAATCTATGCTATATTTGGGCAGTTAAATTTCATTTCAGGCAGGTGACTTTAGTGCAAAGAAATGGCAAGATCCTGCCCTGATAAAGTATAAACAATACATCAAAGTACCAGTTCATTATATCAGCAATTCAATACATAAAAGAATTTTATTTTGCACTTCACTGTCAACTTACTTTGTATACGTTTTTTTTTTTGCTGCCAAGAGGGGAGGGCTGCAACCAATTCAAACCGCCACCCGTGAATTTGCCATTGCTTGAAGCCCAAGTTTAGTTTTGGGGATTTCTTTTTTATTTGAAAGCTTTATGCCCAAAGGTTACATCACACCAATAACAGATTCTGAATGTCCCCAAAACTAAACTTGGGCTTTAATGCAGGGGAAAAATAACATTCATTAACCCCTTGCCTCTGAGATTCTGAAAATCCCATAGAGTTAATACAGGCACATCCCGGTTCCCGTAGCCAACATCTTAATAATACATGTAGTTCATAAACACTTTGCAATCTGAAGCTGCAAGTTTATCCTCCACTTCTTTTCTTTCAGCTTCATGGTAGCTTGATCGCGACTGAACCGGAGTTGAAGGAGGAGATGAACGATCTGGCCGAAGTCCAGCAGTCGTCATGGCAACGCATCCAGCAGCAGTTCGATCATAGTCTGTGCCTCATCAATTACCTCAAAAGTGCCAAAATATGATGACAGGCCGTTGAAAGAAATGTAATGCTGGACAGATTGTGGTCTGAAGCCCCTACTACCTGTCCATGCAGGCTGGTATAGCCACTATGAGGCAGTTTTTAAGGGCTGTGACATGATTGGGAGAGATAAGAATAAACTGGTTGAAAGATATAGTAATCTATTCACTAGCTGGAGTGTATCTCCTGGCTGGAAGGATTTGTCTGATGAACATACGAGCACTTTATTTCTCTCGTGCCTCGAGAGAAATTAATCCCATAGAAAACTACTGAACAAATTTGTCTGTCACAAGTCATACTGATGGAAGTTATTTTTAAATGAGTCAACGTTTGACTACAAAATTTGCACAATAGAATTATCCTTGCATAGTTTACTTGATTTTAGAAAAGCTTTAGCCCAAGTTTAGTACTTCCCTCAATCATGTCATTACCTTAAATAATGGTACAGGCGACTCTCGTTACAACAAAGTCCTTGGGACCGGCAGTTTTCTTTTGTTGAATCGAAATTTTGTTATAACTGTACAGTTAAAGTATTCAAAGATATATAGATAATAATTTTGGGACTTGGATTTTTACTGCGTTGTAACAGGAATTTTGTTATAATCATGTTTGTTATAATGGGAGTCACCTGTATCTCACACATACACAGGGATTACACGCACACATACATGTGTAGAGCATCAATGGGGGACTTTGACTTTTTTTTCTATACTTTCGAGGTCTGTATTTATTATAGCTTTAAATTTTTGTCAGATGTGTTATTTATCATACCTTTAAAAGTTATTGATTGGTCCTCAAAAACTAAACAAGCTATTTTGTGAACAAATTCTTGATATAAGACAGATATTTTTAGGTCCCAAACACAAGTTGAAATCGCAACCCTGATATTTGTGAATTTTGATATAGTTTAAAGTCATTTTTGTGGCCCCAAGGAGTTTATTGTAACGAGAGTCTATTGTACAGCATGCAAACAGACACACATACACACACACACACAGACACACATACACACACACACACACACGCACATACACACACACACACACACACGCACACACGCACACACACCACCCCACACACACACACACACACACACACACACACACACACACACACACACACACACACACACACACACACACACACACACACATGCACCAGACAAACCCACACATCAACAAATATACGCAGTATATGCACACAGTGGTATATCAAGCCAAAATCTGGGTAATGTGGGCATGGAATTACATGAAATAGTATTTCATTTACATGTTTTGATGATTTGCAGAATGGCTATATCACCAGTGCAAACAATGCTTTCTTATCGCGTGTCCACAAATATTCATGATACATGCACACAAGTATCAAATGGCTTTCAATCAATAGTTTTGAAAGCGATAAACATTGTGCAAAGGAAGAAACACAAAGAAAAGTGGGATGTTATGATTTAACGTAGACAAATAGTTGTCTTAATTCAAAAGACAGGGAAGTAATAAATATCAAATATCCCTGTTTATCAGCAGAAAAGGGTATTTTAAAGAAAAATAAGGCTAAGAGCTTTTATGATTCAAATGATTTTCGTATAGAGTGACTGAAAAGGTTTCATACACTTTCTAGGGTAGACAAGCAGATGTTTTGATTCAAAAGACTGGGAAGTTATAAGTATCAAACTTCCCTGTTTTCAGCAGAGAAAAGTGTTTTCAAGACAAATAAGGCTAAAAGATTTTATAATTCAAACGATTTTGGTACATAGTGGCTGAAAAGTTTTCATATGATTTGTAGGGAACATACTACAGTGTGTCCCAGAAAAAAGGAAACCAGATTTCATAGTAAAAATTTCTGTCATAATGAATAATTTCTTTGATGAATTACATGAATTGTATATGTGTTTTGTAAAGCTATGTTTCTCTTCTTTCATTTGATACACACTTTATTATTCATCATTCATGCATGATTGAATTTAAACAGTGGATAGTGGTGGTATCAAAATTTCATTTGCACACACAAGTTTCATCTTTGAATGCATTTTCAGAGTAGTGAATGTAGTTATTTTTAAGATATAAAGGGCAACACATAAAAATTCATAATATCTTCATTCATTTGACACCTTATGCGTAAAAACTGAATGATGTATGCCATAAAACAAAATGAAAACATGCTCGATTTATCATGATTTGCAAAACGAATGCATTTGAACTAACTGGAAGTGAACTGAACAAAAGGTTCACACAATAGCTTGCTCGGGGAACAACCATAGGCTTGCCATCCTGCTGCAAGGTAATTTCTTGCTCAGCCATTCACGCATGTTTCATGTCACACAAGTCGCAAACAAGGGTATAGATCAAAACCGAGAAAATATTGGAGCAGAATCCATTACTCGATCAAGTAAATCAATCATCTATACCCTGCCATGTGACTCGTAAGACACAGCATGCGTGACTCACGTGACACAAGTATGGAATGGCTGTGCTTGTTAGTGGCCTGCTCCAGACTGCAAGGTTAATTAATGCATTTTGGAACATTTCCAAAATCAAGCATCTTTTCAAATTGTCTTTTCTTAATCATGCATAACTCATTTTTCACATATGCAGTATTAAAAGAAGATAAAATATCCTTTTTATTGGTGTACTTCAATACTGAAGATATCCTTAGGGCATTCAAATATGACAGTTTGAATTTCAAATTTGATCATGCGAAGGATTTTATGGTTGTGCCTTTTCTGATTGTCTTTGTTCAGTCATGGATGAATAACAATTCTGTGATTGATATGTAATGAAAGATGAGAAAATATACTTTCCAAGTATGTATGATTTTCTTTACATATTTGTTGAGAAGATAAAAAAATATTTTCTTCTATCTTGGTTTCCTTTTTTCTGGGACGCACTGTACAGTATGTACATGGAGCAGTGTTGTGCCCAAGGCTGGGTAAGCAGAGGCTAAGGTTAAGGTCAAGGCCAAGGACTACGAGATTCCACAAGGCCAAGGCCAGTACCAAGGCAATGCCGACAAGTAGAAAAACTTGCAAAGAAACAATTAAGCTTATTGTACACGGTGCTGTAATAACAAATGCATGAATGTTAAACATGAATGAATTGAAAGGATGTGGTAAAATCATAGCTGCCAACTGTTACTAATTTTTTAGTAATGATTACTAATTTCAGTCTCTGTTTATTACATTTTGGCTTGTTATAAACTAAAGATTAATAATTTTTTAAATAAAAAATACTATGTAGTTCTATTTCCGTCATGGATATTGCTAATTTCTGCTGAGACAGGTTGGCAGCTGTGGGTAAAATTGTTGACCTTGGCATTTAAATAACCCAAAATATAAGCGGCTTTCAACTTATAATTGACTTCGGCAGATCGTGCCTTTCAATTTCTGAAATAAAATCCACCAAAATTTTCTGAATTTCCTGGCCTCTTCTTGGCCTAATCTGAGAACTGACCTCCAAGGCCGATGGCCAAGACCAAGGGCTTGTCATCCAAGGCCAAGGTCAGTGCCAAAGACTAGACCTCAGAGGCCAAGGCCAAGGACACACATGTGGTCCTCAAGGTTGGCCTTGAAGAGTTCATCACTGGTATGCAGACAATCTGTAAAAAAAATTAAGTCCAGGGACTATACTGCCCTACTTTGGCAAAAGGAAGCAAGTGATGAAAGTGTCATTAAATAAATGAGCAACTTGTGTCTGTCATTTACATTAGCATCAATGCAATTTCACGGCACTTTTACTTAAAGGCAGGGGATCTCTTTTGCATGCCTAAAAATTAACATTGTGAAAATACAATGGCATTTAGAAGAAAATGCCATCTGGGAACCTTCAGCAAAATATAAGAGCTAAAAACTCAGTTTTCGTGGAATTACAGTGACGTTAGACTCTGATTTGAATTTTTTTTCTCACGAGGAAAAAATTCCTACCATAGAACGTACACTAAACGGCTATTGTTTATCTTTGCATTTTTCAAGTTCTAGGTAATCACTGACCCCTTAGATTTCAAAGACATGCCCGTCATCAATAGCCCAAGAGCATGGGTTATCTTTTCCTGGTCTGTGGGGATGTTTGCAAATGAGATATACTGCCTTTAAATATCTTTCAATAGAATGATGATTTCTTCTTCTCCAAATTTTGCCTAAAGATACAGCATGCTTTGGACATTTCAAACACACCAATAACACAAATTTGACCAATTTTTCACTTGCCTCCTTTTACCAAAGTAAGGCAGTATATCATGACATAAATGGTACCCTGGGGTACCAACTAGAAATCCGCTATTTTGTTGAATTATTTTTTTTTTTAGCACTGTACCGTGGGTTACAAAATTATGTAAAAGTTATGTAATAAGTGTGAAAATAACAAATTTAGCTTCATTTTTACCCATTTTACATAAGTTTATGCCTTTTTGTTTTGCACTTGTGCAGGTTATGCGTCATAACCACTGATTTCAGTGATCATAACTGAAAAAAATACATTTTTGGACACAAGAGGGCAGTGCACAAGGCAGTACACTGGGGTACAATGGTACCCCGGGGTAGCGCGTGGTGCATCATATCCCAGGTGTACTCTAATGGAGAGGAAATTCAAAATTAAGCGTAATGATATTGATGATGAGGAGGAGGAGGAGGAGCATTTGATCCGTTATGAATTGTGCAACTTGATGTTTCTGTAAACATACAGAAAAATAAATATTTGAACCGTTTTTTTAAAAAACATGGTGGTAACAGATTTGTGATTTGTGTCTAGTTGTGTGCATAATGGGTACCGTAAAAGCAGTGGAGATGTTCACACAAAAATTACATATAATTGGCTCACAAAAAGTGGAACACCAATTTGGTGATTCTTGTTTTTGTTTCCGTTTGTCTAATGGGAAGTTCTTTTCTGAGCAATACAACACTTACATCATTAATTTTTTGGTTCAGTAGTTTTTATTTTAGAGTCAATTTGGCAAAGCAGTGCATTTCAACTTTTCTAGCAGTAAAGCGTTGCATCCTTTTGATGGCATCCCATAGAAATTATACGTAAACCGGCATGCACATACCAAATTAACGTACTGTATATGTTCACAAAAATGGTCCTAAATGAAAAGTACTTTACCAATTACAATGATCTTGTAGTCATTCTACTTGCAAAAAAATAGTTTATCACATGAACTGTATTAAAATGAGCAATTATCGAAATAACTGTAATATGTACCGTTCCATGTTTTCTGGGCCACCCGGTACATATGAATACATGTATATTATAATGTGCGTCACTAATCTTTTAAATTAAATTAATTACCCCAAATGATGAAGGCCATTTGTTTTAGTACTGTATTACTGTTTATTATTTTTGTATTACAGGTTTTTTTTTCAATTGAAGAACTGCTTTCCCAAAAAAGGTCCTGATTTCAGTGATCATAACTGAAAAAAATACAATTTTGGACACAAGAGGGCACTGCACAAGGCAGTACACTGGGGTACAATGGTACCCCGGGGTAGCGCGTGGTGCATCATATCCCAGGTGTACTCTAATGGAGAGGAAATTCAAAATTAAGCGTAATGATATTGATGATGAGGAGGAGGAGGAGGAGCATTTGATCTGTTATGAATTGTGCAACTTGATGTTTCTGTAAACATACAGAAAAATAAATATTTGAACCTTTTTTAAAAAAACATGGTGGTAACAGATTTGTGATTTGTGTCTAGTTGTGTGCATAATGGGTACCGTAAAAGCAGTGGAGATGTTCACACAAAAATTACATATATTGGGTGGCTCACAAAAAGTGGAACACCAATTTGGTGATTCTTGTTTTTTGTTTCCGTTTGTCTAATGGGATGTTCTTTTCTGAGCAATACAACACTTACATCATTAATTTTTTGGTTCAGTAGTTTTTATTTTAGAGCCAATTTGGCAGAGCAGTGCATTTCAACTTTTCTAGCAGTAAAGCGTTGCATCCTTTTGATGGCATCCCATAGAAATTATACGTAAACCGGCATGCACATACCAAATTCACGTACTGTATGTTCACAAAAATGGTCCTAAATGAAAAGTACTTTACCAATTACAATGATCTTGTAGTCATTCTACTTGCAAAAAAATAGTTTATCACATGAACTGTATTAAATTGAGCAATTACTTTTCGAAATAACTGTAATATGTATTTTCTGGGCCACCAAGTACATATGAATATACATGTATTATAATGTGCGTCACTAATCTTTTAGATTAAATTGATTACCCCAAATGATGAAGGCCATCTGTTTTAGTATTACTATTTTTGTATTACAGTTTTTTTCAATTGAAGAACTGCTTTCCAAAAAAGGTCCTGTGGCCACAATAAAAACATGATAATAATACATAATAACAATTCACAAACACAAACAATACAAAACAGTACAATACAATAATGAATTGAATTAAACATGAATGTAGTTGACATGAACAGTACTTACATGCTTACTATAGACACATGTATACGATAAATCAAACTACAATAAATACATATTCAAAATAAATAAAGTAAAATACTTCTAAAGTGGTATTTGATTTGAATATAAATAAAATATTACTGGAATAAAATACAATAAGCAATGGATGCATGTTACTTATAAATCAATGTGCGACTTCACTTTTTTAGATTTCAAACTGGGTTTATTTTCTCTAAGTCTTTCTTTTTGTTTCTCTTCCTTGTTTTTATTTCTTTTTTCCTGTCCTTTTGTTCCTACTTCCGTGTTTATTTGATTTTGGAGTTGTTGTTTTTTTAACCACAAGTGACCTTTGCATTCAAAACCATCTTGTGTATTTATTTGTCTGGTCATATCTCCCCATCAATCATCTAGCCATATTTGATTGTAATGAATGAAATAGATCAAGGGGGACCGGATATAAATGCAATCTGATCGACTTCAGTTTATTATCCCCACGAAAAAATATAGTCCTATTAGACTGGACGCCAATTCAACCCAAATAACAACAATTACAACAACATCTGTTGTAAGTGTACCCAGTATTTTGTAAAGGGTTGTGTACATCTGTTGTCAAATCATGTCCATTCACAGCCAACACAGCCAAGCGAAAAGTCAAAAATTAAAAAGAAAAAAAAAAGACGAAAGAATTTTTCCCGGCCAAACAGCCATGTGAAAAGCCCAAAACTAAAAAAACTAAAAAAACTAAAAAAAAAACCGAAGATTTTTTTTTACGGCTGAATCACTACCAACGAGAACGAATTCCACGGCCCAAAAGAGAGTTGTTTTCTGTGAAGGGGCGGGGGGGGGGTGTTTGAACGTCCAAACACCCCACCCCCGGTACGATTAGGACATCTGTTCATTATTCCCGTAGGCGTACCAGTCGCGCGGTAGGAACAGGAAAGGCGGTCCGTGTTCGCTACTTGCTCGCAATATTGTTTTTACGACCCGAGAATTGCTCCCGACAAATGCACCGGTGACAGTTGACAATCGTACAGAAGACCAAAAATATTTTCAATGAAAACCATTTCTGCCTGCCAAATTACCATTTTTGTACTAGCCGAACACCATCTGACAAGGGGGGGGGGGGGCGACACCGACGAAAAGCATTTCTGCCTGCATAGCCAAACAGCATCCATTACAATGACCCTAAAACATTGCGTTTGTTTGTAACGGGGGTTTAAAACACTCTCCTTTTGAAAGAAAAAGGGGTGTTAACATCCCCCCTTTTCAGCAACGGGTGTTTGAACACCCCCAAAACACCCTCTGGATATGAGTATGGTCGCCGCCCATAAAAAATCATAGATTGGAATTTTGCATGCAAAGCGCGCCGAAAATGAAACATGTTTTCTTACATTTGCCCTCCCCCAATCCCCATCCGAAAAGTCAATGGTTCGATGCCGTCGCGTTTGCGGTGTTGCTACTCTATATTCAAAGGTGTAACCATGTTCATTCCGCAACCCAGAATTTGACCCCCATTTCGCGGTGTTTCAAGCACATTTTCAGCCATTTTTTACCCCTATTTGGCACAAAATGTGTACAAATTGTCCTGTAGAAAACAACCTTAATTTTTCGCTTTCCTAGTACTCTTTTACTAAACCACCTCTACTTTATGCAATTGCAAGTACACTTTGACTAAACTCAAGTTGGCTATACCAAAAACTAGATATCTACATGCACATTACAGAGTTCGATGGTTCTGTTAAAAACGCCGGCACTCGCCGGCCAGCCGTCGTCACTCGTTAGCCGGATGAAAATTGAGTCAACTTGGACGGGAGTATTTTTGCCTGGTCAACTTTCAAATTCAATTTACGTCTGAGTAAAAAAGGAAATTGCAATCAAGGACCAGAAAACATCTTTTTTTTTTTAAATTTCGAGTACAGGTTCAAAAATACCCTTTTCCGATTTTGAGTTCAAACTCAACTTGTTTTTGAAAATCGCAAACATGCTAAAAAAAACCGCCTTTTACGCGAAATTTGAAAGGATCATACGTACACGAAGTCAATACAGAGTGACAACAGTTAGGATTAGGGTGAAGTTAGTCTGTGCAATAGTCATCGGTGCTATTGTCGCCAGAGCAAATGTCCTGGAAACTTCTTTTTTTAATATATCCACCAACAAAGTTTGAAGGGTATACGTATATCGGAGTGAAATCAGTCGGTCCATTCCAAATCTTATGGATCCAACTACTTCCTATAGTTTTTTTTTTTTTTTGTTAATGCTCATGAAATTTGTCACACACATTGGTCTTGTGATGAAGATGTGCAAGACACATTTTTAATGTATCAGAAAATGCGTTGCCATGGTGACAGCATATTATGGTGATAATTCGCGGAAATTTCCCCCACGTGTGGCCGTCCTGATGGGGCAGTCGTCTTGATCACCTTACAGACACAGGTTAACACTGTGCCGCTTCAATTTGAAAAAAAGTCAAACTTTGGTACATGTATCTGAGCTACATTTATTAGTGCGTGAATGGACAAATAAACATCGTAAAATAAAAAAAAAACGTTTGAAAAATTATGCTTCCACTGGCAAGAATATGCATGTATAAACACTTCCTTGGAATTACCACTTTCGTGGAGTAAAGAATAGCCTAGATCTACACACAATAGTCTATTTGAGGAAATAGGCAAGGTGAATCCGGTCAATCTGAGTACTCATAGATTTTCACTTTTCAAACGCACTAAATAATTTTTAAAGTACAATTTTTTAGGGCTTCATTTTAAGACATTATAAAAGACATTTAAGGCATGTAGGATTATGCAGCTCACATTTGATTTAAGCTATGGTCTTGAAGTGAAATTTCTATAGCAGTGGCGTAATGAGCAAAATCATTTGGGGCTCATAAACGAATAAGCCAAATTATTTTGTGGGGTCGGAAACGAACACACACCCCAATATTTATCAGTACATGTATACGCCTCGTGTACCATGATCAAACTTCATTTAAGAGCCAAGTTCCCCCCACCCCCAATCTGACGCCTGAGATTTCTAGTTTTAGCTGGTATGCATTCGAGAACGACGCTCTATCAAATACTATAGCAACGCAGTGATTCTGCGTAAACGTAGGTCCGAGTATTTCGGACAAAACTCGACCTCAAGTTCCGTAGCAATATGTTCCCCGTATGCTCGCCCGTGAACTCCATTACAATACGACCTACATGTAGGTAATATGGTAATACCAGCGTTATTTTTGCAATAATGATTGATAATATTGACGCGTTACTGGTCAAGCAAAGTCATCAATACGAATTTCCCTCTTTTTATGTTTTTTTAATTACGTGGAGAAAAAGGTGAGGTCTGAAGGAGAGAGAAGTGGGCGATAAGAAGAGTGGATAAAAAATCTAACAATGCCAAGAATGCAAAACTCGGTACAAGTAGAGAAAAAAAGAGAAAAAATATATGAAAAGGATGCAATTAAATAATGCCGCAGTTACAGTAATGAACAGTATTTTATGTGTACAATACAGAGCTGCAACGAAAACAAATCGTTTTATCCTTATTTTACTTTTATTCTATTCCCAGCGTTTCTAGTTAAACATAGATCGATTATCTACGGCTAACTTTTAATTCGGGAAAACTTTTATAGGTTTAAAAATTGTACTTATTACTGTTAGCAATATATCATGCTTTATTTGATTTATGGATGTGGTGAGAGGCAAAGAAAGTTACCGACATATTAATTCAATAATGAGACGGGAAACTTGGAAAAGTATACGTAATGGAAAGTAGGTATGTGTATATTTTTGATGGGTAGATATAGATACATGTATTGATAAATAGATAGATTGATTGATAGATAGATAGATAGATAGATTGGTTGATAGATAGATAGATAGATAGATAGACGGATGGATGGATAAAGAGATAAATAGCTAGAGACAGACAAAATAGACAAATGGATAGATGGATAGATACATTGTAGGTAAATAGACAGATGGATAGATAGATATTATATATATTATCCAATAAACAAACTACTATCATTTCTGCACCTCATTCGTACCCCGATTTCTTCGTGTGTCTATGTTTTTACGTCTGTATGTGTGTAGACTTGCGCCTGTGTCTCTGCGTGTGTCTGTATACGTTTGTGTGTCTGTGTGTGTTTGTGTATGTCTGTCTGTCTCTGTGTCTCTGTGCGCGCTCGATGTTTGTGTGTGTGTGTGTGTGTGTGTGTGTGTGTGTGTGTGTGTGTGTGTGTGTGTGTCTCTCTCTCTCTCTCTCTCTTTGTGAGTGCGTGTGTGCGTGCGTGCCCGTAATAATCGACCTATACCGTATGAGTTGTGTTCCCGTGACACTATGGTATATCCCGAACATTTCCCTGGCTTAACCTAACTCTGGGTCAGTTCTGACAGGCATCTGTAGTTAGCTTGTGGACTATCTTGAGAACGGAAACGCTCCGGAAAGTGTTATCCGCAATGTATTTTGGGGTACATGGGGGTAGCGCACCCCCTTGACTCTGGAAAATCTAGACAGGGGCTTCGATTCATTCTTCGAATGGGGGAGGGGTGTCATTTTTTCGGTGAAGCGTGCCGAAAACTGAAAATTTTGTATGTTTAGTTTTATGTTATGTTGAGTTTGATGGTTGTGTAGTACCTTGCGCTGATTTATGAACATATCCTTGCATAACGTTTTAAGAATTTATCAAGTTGTCAAGTTATCGGGGGAGGCAAAACGATATGTTTGCCCCCCTCCCAATATTTTCATGGGGGGGGGGGCGACTGTCCGCCCCCTCCCATGGCGTAATGATGATGGCTCAGAAATTAATAAGCCAAATCATTGAGGTTCGGAAACGAACATACAGACACAAATTTATCAACATGAGGATTCTCTGAACCATGATAAACTTTCATTCAGAGTGTAAAGTGCCCCAATCTCCCAATCTGACACCAGTCTAGCCCCCCCCCCCACCCCGATCGACGCCCCTGTTTAGACTATTAATCTAACGAACAAGATAACAAAATGACTCATGAAATAGATAAAATTGTCTGGATGTGACCTACTGTGATATTCGCGTGTTTCAGCAGACCCGTACCCCCAAATTTTGAAAGACCTAGCTACGCCCCCAATGACGTACCTGACCGGATTCAGAGAGAAACAATACAAAGTAACACTCGCGTTTAACGCGGGTGCCTCATTAGGTTGGTATCGAGGGTACTCGTGTGTTGTACGCGGTCCACAGATCTGGGCCAATATTTTGGATAAATATCATGTAACTCCTGTTTTCTGGAGAAGTCGTCAAACAAGGTAAGAAACCATCTGTTTAAAAGAATGGATTAAATTTAATGATATTTTTGTTCGTGCGTCACAATTTGGTGCTCGATGTAGTTGTGGTGAGTCTGAATCATTCCAAATTGGTTTCGTGTTTAACATACAACGTCACGTGTGCCTATCTCATCAAAATCTTGGGGTTTCTCGCATCAACTAGGAGTACATTTTCTCGATAATGTAGCTGGATCATGTTTTTAATTCTTTATTCACGGCACCCTCATAATAATTCATGGAAAACGCGTTAATTTTGCGTTCATTTCCAATAGCGTAAGCATTTTGTCCACGAAAGTTTGAATAAGTCACAATGGCTTTTGTTTTATATTTGTTTTCCTGTAGCAATTAGCAAGTAGTCAAAATGTCGCAAATTTAAGTTGAATCTGAGTACAGACGGGTATAACACCGTTTTATACCATCATAAAACAGATTAGAGCAGCACATAAATCAATATAACCACCCCGGATAACCACGCATGGACCGCACTAAAGAGTATAGTGACATGATTGGGAAAAGTCAAAACTGTCTCGGAAACCTAAATGAATTGCGCAATACACCAGTATTATTTCACTAAGCATGCTAAGTAGGGAGTGTGTCCAGTTTGGAAAGATTCGTTCAAAATCTGTTTACTTGAGGAGAAAGAATCATTATCAGTTTTGAATTAATGTATGACCTTGATAGAAACTGAACTTATAAAAAACTACACAAAAACTTGACCGCCACAGCATTTTCTTACATTAATTATACAACAATGATGAAAAGATTGGCCGTGAAATTTCCTCTGCCGAAACCTTAATAGGCCTATACTTGACTCTGGCAGCATTATACATGTACGTTTTAAATCGTGGACTCCTCCTTATCATGTAATTTCCCTGTAACTCTCACAGTGCCAAAGAATTAAATATGCACCACACAACACACACAATGTCCATAGAGCTGTAATGTCTCTGGCATGTTAAGAGTTAACTATTCAAGATTGTTGGACGCATCGTTTAAAAGGTAACCAATGATCAGAACAAACAATAAATTCTATAGAGGTCATTAATGTAACCGATACTTATTAGACGACTGAAAAGTGTCACATCCAATGTTAATTCTAAATTGATTGATTCAGATCACCTTCACACGTATGTGAATTTATGTCTATGTTATTTTTTTTTTGAATTGTAAACTCATCGCAATTCAGCTGTACAGCTGCTATTATGTTTTGTGAAATAAATATATACCATTGAATAATAATAATTAATCCCCTTTTTGGTCTACCATGTAACTTTGAAAATTATTCATCCGTCATGAATAGAATTGTGGTCAATATGCCACACATAATTTTAGGCACCCGGGATTAAGCTTCACTAACAGGTTACATGAATCACTTTAACGAACGGGGTGTTTCATTGGTCAAGGTTCAAATTCAGTTTCTATACCAAGCCGTTTCCAAATATTTCAGCATTACCGAGTTGAATGGAGGAAGTTACAATCGATCATTTTATTTGGGCATTTATTTTTAGAATTTCCACCCATAATTAATGAACAAGATATTAATTCTATGGTGTTGATCGGAAACTGAAGAAAGTCTTTACCTCTCTGCGAGAAATTCAGATTGAACGCGTGAGTGAGCTCGTGAAATATCGTATGAGGAGAAGGACGATTCTTGCATTCTGACATTCTGGCCCGTATTCTCGAAGCAAGGTTAGTTAAACCCGGGTCTAAGATAAACCCGGGTTTAGTTAGACCCCGGTTTATCTTAGACACCCTGTCTAAATTGTTTTGTATTCACAAAGACAAGTTTAGTTAGACCGTGGTCTAAGTCAATTCCTGGGTATAACATTCCACAAATGCCATTAATCTGCCTTCTGCGCATGCTCAGTAGGGAATATAGGTTAGCTGGTGTTGGTCTATTCATTATTTTCCAACAGGGATATGTGTTATTTGAACCAAATTGGCCATTCATTTGCACAAGACCTCACACCTTGTTCTTTTCAATGAACCAACTCGGTTCTTTCACTTCAATTTGAGTAAGTTACACCATTTTGGCCAAAATACTCCATGACACATTTACACTCGACTAGATCTACAGACTAGACTGCACAATCCACACAAGGCAAGATAATTTAAACGTTACTAACCAATTGCAGTAGATATTCAAACTTTGACTTGTATTACTTTGCAACATATGATTTCTAGATTCTAAATTAAATCTCATCAGCAGCTTCTTTCTATCTCATGACTTACGTAATTGATCTAGAGTACAATACTCTAACGTTACCTCGTAATTTATTATATTCTACTCGAGTCATCCAAAGTCCTTTGTTTTATCCCGTCGAGTAGCGAATCTATTCATCCAATGTCAATATTCGTAACATACAGTCAACGTTTAGATCATCAATGTTACTCAACGTTTAGTATTTTTTGTCATAAAATATAATAGCCACCCGACTTCGGCAAATTACATCAATTGTTAACGTAAGAATCTACACACATCACTGACAAAACCCAACGATATGAAGCAATGTGCATCAATTAACGTAAGCTAACGTAATGCCTAGCCTGTCCAGTGACGCCGTGGCGAAACCGCGTAGGCGGCTGAGTGACTGCTTTGATTTAACGTCTCTGCCAACGTGGTTAGGCTCGGCGACCGCTGCCCCCCAAACAAAATGATCACAGGCACAGCTAACCAGCACTTAGCTAGCTACGCCGTTGTTAACCAGTCGTTATATCTAACGTAAGATTGAGTATGAACTGTTTCGGCCGTGCCTTACGTAACATTAGTCCGATAGTGATTACGAACGGCCGTAAGCTGTAGCGGTATTAGATCGTTTACTATCTATGTTATGGGCGGGCTTTATTGTCAAAATGAAACTCCCCACAAGTCAAATCCAAACCTACCAAAGTAAATACCTACCAAAGCCAAGCAATACCTACAAATTTGGTAGGCCAGCCGATAATGCCAGCCCAACACCCGCCGGCCTCTCTCTGACTCTGCAACAACAAAAAATTATGAGTGATGTGCATACTGTCTTGGCTCGGCATCGCCAGCCCAAAGACCGCTGTCTAAGTGTCTATTCATCTTTTTTTTTAGAATGATGCACTGCCACTTACTTGATCATGTAATTAGTTCCATTGCCTACCGCTTCCCTTCTTCGTTCTTCGCAAAGTCAACTCCATGATGACAGATTAAACGGGGATTAAACGTTGACACTACAGTAGTACAGTTAGCCCTAGCCTGACGATCTTACTGCAACATGCATGGCAGGAAACAGCTCTAGCGATACGGACGTACGTTCATGCAGCGCAGCGCAGCAGTGTACACCCAGGCCATGCACTGCTGCGCTGCGCGAGTGGGCGATCTCCGTACTGAAGTTAGCACACAAAAACGATCATTTTGGAAATCATATATTTCAACGAAATCAGTACTGGTGCTCATAAAGTGCACGTTGGCCATTGGTTTTACAAGTTGAATCCGTCATTTTGAAAATGTAGACTTTAACTCACCAAAAATACGAAATGAACGCCCGAATGAACGTTATCCATCAGCCATTTTGAAAAGATAAACCCGGGTTTAAACTTACCCCTGAGGTGGTTTATCTTTTGGCCAAGTTAGACACCCTGTCTAACTTTAAACCGGCTTCGAGAATAAGAAATTTAAACCTATGGTCTAACTTGGAGATAAACCTAGGTTTAAACAGGGTGTCTAAGATAAACTTGCTTCGAGAATACGGGCCTCTGAGTATACATGACAATGACCTTTCAGACATTTAAAGTAATAAATCGTAAACTTGCTTGAGTCGCATGGAAAAATTCAAATCATTGTATGACGAATTACTGGACTCGTGTGCGACCGAATGGCATTCGGTAACCAGAAATTTCAAACCAATAACTCACCATTAAAATTATTTTGATTCTTGTTGATACACTTTGAATATCCGTACAACAATCCACTTAATTTATGTAAAATTATCGGCTCGACAGTCTAACTGGACAGAATTGCTTTCTTTAATTTCAAAATGTTCTTTTAATCGAATAATTTCATGTTTAATGACCAGGTCATACGTGTATTTCGTTCACTAGAATCCTTGCACCCACACCATGCACACGACGATAATGAAGACATTCCACGTTTCTACAGTACTCGTGTTTATAGTACTACCAGCTACTTTTGTAACGTCAGGTAAGTATAACTTATTTTGCGGTATGGTGGTGTATTATAATGATTTGAGTAATGTAGGATTATAAGTAGAAGTAGTAGTAGTAGTAGTAGTAGTAGTAGTAGCAGCAGAGGAGTAGTAGAGTAATGCAATTATGGCAGGTATAGATAGCAAGGAAGGCAATAATAGAGAGACGTTATGTATGGGTGCTGAAATACACAGACGAATGGACAGATAGGTTGATAGGGAGATAAATCCACACATACACACAGACACACGTACACACATATGCACATAAATACATGTACGCATAATACATACAACCAAATATGCGCACAGACATTACATACATACATACATACATGCACGCATACATACACATAATCATAGCTACTCATACACATACATACAAATATACAGTACATATACATACATACAAATATACCCTCCCTACTCAGAAGTTTTGCAACATACACTATAACGCTTGCATTTTGAGTTAAAGGGGTTTCTCTACAACGATGTCCTAATATGAAGTTTATTATAGGAACAAAAAAACATTATTTGAAAAGAAATCAATGAATATCATTTTTCCTTTCTTTTCCGAGGTGGAGAGATTATCAAATGCAGGCGCGCCCACGGCAGAGGGGCTGCCCCGTATAGTAGTAATTCGGTTTCATATTACCCGTAAAACGGTTTTGATGGTTTGGAAAAACTTCCAACACACAAAAAATGTCAATATGTTACTCTGACGCGGTCTCGGAAAGAAGACCACATCCAGCGAAGAAGAAAGCACCTCCTATCTTCATAAGACAGTGCTAAGGAGGATACACCCCATATTTTAGACAAGACCTCTTCAAGTTATGATTTATTATTCTTTCTCAATTCTAAAGGTGGTTTACTATTGCAAACATCCTAAAATTTACAGTCACGCAACTTTTTAGTACTTTGGATATAATGATGTGGAGAGAAGGGCAAGGCCATCATCTTTAATTAGTAGCCTTATCCTTCTTATCACAGTCTTATGAAGATAGCAGGCGCTTTCTTCTTCGCGGGATGTGGTCTCCTTTCTGCGACCGCTTCAGAGGAACATATTGACATTTTTTGTGTGTTGGAAGTTTTTCCAAACCATCAAAACCGTTTTACGGGTAATATGAAACCGAATTCGATGCTTGTGTGAATTAACACCCCACTCCTATAGGGAGGCGAAAAATGTTAAATTTTATGTTCCAGCCCCTCTGTCGTGGTTGCGCCTGCATTTGATAATCTCTCCGCCCTGGAGGGAAAAGGAGAAAGAATATTCATTAATGTCTATTAAATAATAATTTCTTATTTTCCGATAATAAATTTCATTAGCATATCATTATAGAAAGACCCCTTCAACTCAAAATGCATGCGTTATATTGTATATGTTACAATACTATTGAGTAGGGAGGGTTGAAAGAGAGATGGATAAACAGATTGATATAAAGAGAGTGTCTATGTTTGACAGAGAGCGACATATTTATAGGAAAAGTATAGGACTTGAGGTTTTCCCCTATTTTACCGAGTACCGGATATTACTCGCCATATAGGAGACCTCAGACACGTTTCGTTTGTTTGTTTCGTATCTCTTTACATTTACGTAAGCCTCTTTCAGGGGCATAGGCCCTATCTCGGCAAACAGACTTAATTTATTTTTCACTAAATCGCCTACCAATTGCGAAAAAAAACAATGATTACGTTTACATTGTATGACGTTTTTCTCTCTCAACTCTCCATGCGATATGTAAAATTTCTGCAATTACTCCGTTGGATAGCCCCAAAATAATTAAACAAAAATTCCATGGCAGTTATCACTAACGACATAATTATGAAGGTATACCGGAAGAATTCAAATACTTTTCTTCGTGATTCTTCCAACTTAACTCTCTGTTACCGTTGCCATTATTTATTAAATGCTGCCATCAATCACCCAACGCGTTGAAATTCAAAATGGAAACCCTTTTTTAAAGGTTACCCGATCACAATGACAATTACAAATTGAAGGAATTTGTTAAGTGATGGTCCTAATTGAATGTATTCTCGGTTGATATTTGTACATTTTCTAAACAATTGTGATGCTAGATACATGATAATGTTGGATAAGACCAAGTGAAATTTCTAGCGCCATTTACGGTTCATTTTACTCACTTTCTACTTTTATCTCTGGGTATACATGTTTAGCAATTATATGAATATCATATAATATATATAAATATTCGTGTTTAGAAAGTGATATCAGAGATACATTCAGACAATCTATTTTAAGATTATTAACACTTTGTATTTAGAATGTGGACGCCGATGTTTAGTGATTTAATACACGACGTTTAGCCTCATAATATGTTCACAAAATGGTATGTGTTTAGAAGCGCCTTTACTCGCTAACCACAGTTTCTACGGTGAGATGTTTATCATAATATTTAGAGAATTATGCGAGGGGTAGGAACCGGTAGACAAGATCTTTTAAGCGGACGGAAAAATCTACGTAATAACCTTCAAAAACAAACACAGCGGAAATCGGCTGGATATCAAAACCAGGCAATGAGTCGCAATCTGACGTATGAGCTAAATTAGGAAAGAAGACAGGAATAGACGACTTGAAAACTCTGTTATTATCCAACTGTATGGTGTAGGGTCATCGAGAGTTGTTTGTTTTTATATGTTTTGTTTGTTGTTATTTTTAGATGGTTGAGGAGGACAATCGCTTAAAGCCCAAATATAGTTTTGGTAAATGGTAAAAAAAAAAACTCAAATTCTTTGCAATTATTTTTTTTAGATAGACCTATATGGTTATAAATCATCAATGACCTGAAAATTGCTCGTTCTGGAACTCTCCCGTTTTTAGAATTTACTAAAAATGTAAACTATCGGGGGGGGGGAGAGCTGACATTTCCCATAGGTAATGCACATATCCGCTACATGTTATCCGATAATTTAAACATCACAATTTGTCACTATAAACAATTTTCAATAGGTTTGATGTTGTTTTCTGATGTCTGGGATGACAATAGAATACTTTATGAACCATTGACGAAAAAATTGTCTGATCGACCAACTGCTAGTAGGCCTATATAATCTTATAATGAAACCAATTTATTCTCTTTATTTTCAATAAATGCTACATAAATCCTGTATATAAACAATCAAATGAGAGAGACTAGACAGGTAGCCAA
>JZLH01S0110416.1:2037-16204 GCA_001188425.1 Eucidaris tribuloides | reverse complement strand
ATGCTATAATATAAAATATAGTCGAAAATCTCGGGGGTCCCCCCGAGATTTTTCATTAACTAATTAAAAAAAAACCTTAAGACATTCAGAATCTATTATTGCAGGGTTATGACTTTGGGGAATAAAGCTTTCAAATAACAAAAAATCCCCCAAACTAAACTTGGGCTTTAATTTTGCACATATTTAACATCCGGTGTTTGTTTTTCAAACGGATTTTCAAATTCATAGACATGTCAAAGTAATTATGTACCCAAACTTTAACACTTAGAATATATTCTATTAAGCGAATTTATAGAATCATAAATATTGAGCTATACGAGGAACATTTGTATAATCTAATAATATCATATGTTATTATGTCATTTTAAGCATTCAATCGAATTTAATGATATTTCAAAATTCATTCAAACATGATAATTTAAATTAGTATTCTCAAAACGTTTTGTAATATTCATACAGCCATTATGATAATCTACATGCATAGAAAATATTATCATCATTATTTTCTGTTATACTGTAAATATAGGTCTCTTTATGTACATATATACATGCATAAAATACTATTAGAATTTACAAAATTATAATAACTATCATTATTTGTAATGCCGTATATCTTTTTATGTATCTTGACTGTTTTTGTACCCAGTGTCGATCTTTATGTTTTCTTTGTTTGTAAATGTATATTTGTATACCCTGCCTCTTGTCATCTTGAATGTTCTTTTACATTTCAAAGGTGACATTGGACCTGGGTTATTACTATTTGTACGTCTTATATATTTTGCAAGATGCAAGAAATAAAGATGATTTATATACGTAATGTCGTTGTGCGAGGACAGAGATAAATTCACACATGCATCGTTCATGTATTGCTGTTTCCTAAACAAGTAGTTAGCCAAATGTTCCTTGAAGGAAGTAGTTTGCATGGTGTGGATAAGCAATTAAGCTAAAGACTTTTTACGGTTCACCATGTGAAATTTCTTTCTAGTGAGATTGGTAGCCCTTAAAAGGGTTGTTGTGGTATCGAGTATGAAGTATTCGACGTTTAGGACAGGTTGACTATCCTTCAAGAGTGAGCCAGACTTGTTGAGTATGTTGTATTTGATGACAAATTGCGGACCTAGAAGTGAGCATGTTGATATGGCAGACTTGGAAGTAAGTGTGTTGAATTGCAGACCTAGAAGGAAGCAGGGGAGGAAGTGGTGGTTGACTTTGGTGGTGTTGGTTGCTGTGTCTGGGAAGTATGGGGTTGAAGGATGGGTATCCAGATGCTGTTGATGTGTAGTCCTGGATCCAAGAACCCGTCCGACAGGCCGTCCGACCAGCGGCACGTCCGACCACCCATCGCCACTCACCAGTATTGTACTACCCTATCTAGTGTTACGGACATGACTGACACAGCAGACAATCAACAAGTTCCCGTTATACCCGTAACATACAAACAAAACAGTCACGCCAAAATCACGCCAAAAATGACGATTGTTACGACAGAATTATCGACTCCATGACGTTTATTATTTTTATATCATGCATGCAATATATATATTTTATATTTGTATCATGCAGTTTTTATGTTTAATATCATGCGATTTTATATCGATATTATGGAATGTTGATATTTGTTTTATATATATTTTTGTTAAATTCTTACACAACAAAATCTTGCATGGAAACAAGACTAGACAAGAAAATTATTTTCCTGAGAACAACATTAACTACAACTCCTGTAGTAAAACTAAGTACAGTGCACTCCGAACCTGCTTTCACTGCAAGAAACCAAAATATATTACAACATTGTGCAAATCACACAACACAACCTGGATGAAATGCATCAACATTTATTCGGTCTACTTTCCTCATAGCAACCAATGCAAATCCAATGATGTGATACCAATACGACAAAATCTACTCGAATACTCCATAACCTTAAAGTGAACAATTGCTTTAACAGCAAACCCGAGAACTTTAACAATGATCACCAAACTCTATTTAAGTTACCCAGAGTACTCAAACCCAGGAATTGTGGAAAACATGGAACATCATGCAAGTCCTTTACCCAGACTCAAACTACCATAACATGAGACCTCAAAACAGTGTTACCACACTGAACTTCCATGCAGTTTTTAACTTGTGCCCACCAAGCAGTCACCTTAGGAATGAAATCCACAAACCTAGTGCAGAGCAAAATGTTACCCGGTTAAATCCATAACCGTAACAACTGCTACCCGGTTAAATCCATAACCGTAACAACTGCCCCTCAAAGACTACTCAACACAGCAAACTGTTCATGAAACAACCAGTCTCAACAACAAATACTTCAAATACTGCAATACACAATGGTTAAACTAACCACCCAAGACAATTCCTAATCCTGAGAAAATGTCTTACCGAACCGAATGTCCTAAATCTGGACAAACTGAGAATTCTCTCTACAAGACAAGTGTTGCATCCATAATACTACAGTCAGTAAATGCTAGTGAAAACCGATCTTGGTTTTGGGCAAACAAACGACAAAATCAGTATGTACTCAAATGAATAATATCTGACTGAAGATTTTAGTCTTCCTCATTTTTTGTTTCGTTACCACTATTTGCTTCATAGTTTTGTGTTACTGTTGTGAATGTAAATCCATCTGATTTTTTCTTTTGTTCTGTTTTGATTGTTTCTTTTAATTTCGGACACTGTGCTTTTACGTGACCGTCTTGTTTACAAAAGAAACATCCTTGACCTTTGGGCCAAGTACCAGTAGGTCCACCTTGACTAGGTGAACTACTGCTCGATTTGAACGACTGTTTACTAACATCGCTTTGTGTTGGTGTTTCTTTCGGACTTTCTCCTGACTTGTTAGTGTTTTTCGGCTTAAATGGAGGTGGCTTACTCCTTTTGTGAGTTAATTCATAGCTGTCTGCCAATGTGGCAGCACTCTTGACATCAGTCACCTTTCTGTCTTCGATATATGTACAAACTTCAGGGGTCATGCGCCTTTTAAATTCTTCCAAAAGCACAACCCCCCTCATTTCTTTGAATGTATGATGTACTTTCAATGATCGTACCCACTTGTCAAATTCGATCTCTTTTTTACGTTCAAACTCAACGAATGTTTCGTTTGGGTCGCGTCTGAGATTTCGGAACTTTTGCCGATATGACTCGGGTATCAATTCATTTGACTGAAGGATTGCCTCCTTCACTACAATGTAATCAAACGTCTGTTGATCACTTAACGCAGAGACCACTGCCTAGGCCTTACCACTTAGCACTTATTGGATAAGCATGGCCCACTCATCTTCTGGCCATTCCATTCGGGTAGCTATTCTTTCAAACATAAGAAAGAACGAATCTAGATCATCCTCATTAAACTTCGGAATAAGCTTTAACCTAGGTGACAATTCCGTTCCCTTTGTTCTCCCTTCAGGATGACAATTTGCTCGACTCGGAACATTTATTCCTTGCTGCCTCATTTCCCTTTCCAGTTTTTTTCTTTCCATCTCGCTCTCATGCTCTCTTTCACGCTCAGCATTTCTGAGTCTTTCTCTTTCGATCTCTCTTTCGTGCTCAACGGCTTTGAGTCTATCCCTTTCAAACTCTCTCATGCTCTACAGCCCTGAGTCTTTCTCTCCTTTCCTCTATTTCTATTCTAGCCAACTCTAGTTTCAACTTAGCTGCAGTCTCACTGGTTTCAGTACTGTCACCTTGTTCATTACCCTTTTCTGTAGTGGATACTGCGCCCAGCCCTGCATGTTCAACTACGGCATTAATTATGTCAGCCTTTCGTGTGGCCCCTTTCAAGTCAACTCCCAATTTGACAGCCACAGCCTTTAAATTAGCCTTTACTAGCTCTTTCAATCGGCTGATGGTCAACTGTTGACCTAAAAATTCCTCTACGCTGAATTCAGCCATGATCAGATCTAATTGTGTTCGTGTATAACCTGTTTGTCAGAAGCCGAATACTTACGGTGTGATATATTACTAGATCTACGTTACTAGATATTCGCACCACAACAACGATTCGTAGTTACCAGTTATATTACATGCAACATTTATTCAGTCTTGTCCTGAATAAATCACTGCTGTCAACGTTACAGTGTGCCAACACTTGTGAATACAAGCCACACTAGTCCCTAGTATTATCACTATTATACTAGCTAGCAACGAAATTTATGACATTTGTATCTACAGATTTTTCACTGATTCCAATACAAATCCTTCCATCATAAACTTCAGCTCACAACAACAATGGAAACTTCCATTACGATTACAATACTCGTAATCCAACGACAGCAAAATTTGCTATGCACCAATGTAACTGAATCTAACACACAGCGTGCGTACGTACAGCACTGCACAAACTTTCGCACACGAGATCTATTCTATGCACATTGTATAGTGCATCATCACACACATTACGACATACCAGATAGATCTACGAGTACGACAATACGACCACGACACGATCATGATCAAGACAAGGCTTGGATCTAATCTAATTCCTTTGGATCAAGCCCCCAAATGTTACGGACATGACTGACACAGCAGACAAACAACAAGTTCCCGTTACACCCATAACATACAAACAAAACAGTAACGCCAAAATCACGCCAAAAAATGACGATTGTTACGACAGAATTACCGACTCCATGAAGTTTATTTTTCCCCTCGCCGTCTTCCTCCTCGGTCACAAGACCCGAGTTCATTTAAGGTCACGTGACGTATTACCATATTCAGATTTAGTTATTTGCATAGTCCTACTCCTAGCGCTAGGCAAACCTTCACACAGACTTCAACGAATCCTGAGATCAGCCAACATTCAAGTCCGACACAGATCCTCAAACAAGCTCCACAACGTACTCCACTCTCACAAGGACATTCACCCTCGCAACAAGAAGGCAGGTGTATACAAAATACCATGTGAATGTGGCAAAGTATACATCGGCGAAACAGGGAGGGATATGGACACGCGTATCAAGGAAAACAAAACCAGCTACAGACTCAGCGAATGGGATAAATCAGCCATCGTCAAGCATGCACAACAACATGACCACCGAATCAACTGGAGCAACATTGAACTCATAACAAACATCAACCACTGGAACATACGGCGGGTACGCGAGGCAATCGAAATACATCTCCACGACACAGTACCACAGGATCCAGAACTACACATCAACAGCATTCTTCTCCAAGGCAGAGAGATTATCAAATGCAGGTGCACCCAGGACAGAAGGGCTGGAACATAAAATTTAACATTTTTTTCGCCTAATTCACACTAGCTTCGTAATTCGGTTTCACATTTCCCTTGAAACGGTTTTGATGGTTTGGAAAGACTTCCAACAGACAAAAACTGCGAATATGTTCCTTTGAAGCTGTCTCAGAAAGAAGACACCACGCCTTGAAGAAGAAAGCGCCTCCTATCTTCATAAGACAGCAGTACGGAGGATACGCCCCATGTTTTAGACAAGACCTCTTCACGTTATAATTTCTTATTCTTTCTGAATTTTTAAGGCGGTTTACTATTGTAAACATCCTAAAATTTACTGTCATGCGACTTTTCAGTACATTGGATACAATAATGTGGAGAGAAGACCATCATCTTGAATTAGTAGCCCTATTCTCCTATTTCACTGTCTTACGAAGATAGGAGGCGCTTTCTTCTTTACGGGGTGGTGTCTTCTTTCTGAGACAGCTTCAAGGGAACATATTGATATTTTTTGTTTGTTGGAAGTCTTTCCAAACCATCAAACCCGTTTCAAGGGAAACGTGAGAACGAATTCCAGTGCTAGTGTGAATTAACACCCCACCCCTACAGGGAGGCGAAAAAAATTGTTAAATTTTATGTTCCAGCCCCTCTGTCGTGGATACGCCTGGAATTTGATAATCTCTCCGCCTTGGAGAAGCTAGGAGAAAGAATATTCATCGATTTCTTTTAAAAAAGTGTTAATTTTCCAATAATAAACTACATTAGGACATCATTAAAAATAGACCCCTTCTACTCAAAATGCATGAGTTATAGTGCATGTTACAATACTTTTGAGTAGGGAGGGTAGTATCACAAAGATATATAGATAATAATTTGGGAACCTCAATTTTTACTTTTTACAAGCGGCTGGAATTCACCAGTCTGGGCGTGCAACCCGTCAACCGCATTAAAAGGAGTTCCGCGCCCCCTATCAAAGGTTTCTTCCGCACCCCTTAACCCCCCTCCCCAAACTACCTGATATGGGCGTGGCGTGTATCTGCGTGTGCGTGTGTGTCTGTAACTGTGTGTGTGCACGCACGTATATGTGTATGTATGTGTTGCGTGTGTGTATTTGTGTTTGTGTGTGTGTTTTTTTTGTGTGTGTGTGTGTATGTGTATTATTATTTATATGTATTATAATCGACCCCTCTTGACGGCAAATTATCCTCCCAGGTTCAACGACCTGTCTACGCCACTGTCCCTTACAAAAATCTTCTGTTACCTACATGGTGCGAGTATGGTGGTGAATAGTCGGAGCTATGGTAAATGGAATATTACTGATGTGTAAATGGTGTGCACTGAGTGGTAAGTGGTGTTCCTGTGTACTGTAAATATTATCTGAATGGTAGATGGTGTTTGTTTGTCTGGAAAATGGTATGTATGCGGGAGATGGACTGGTAAAGTGCTCTCTCAATGGTGTGTGAACGGTGTATACTGCATGGTAACTTGTGTTGATGAGTATGGTAGATGGTATACATAAGACAGATTGACTGGTAAATGGTCTCTCAGTAGTGTTTAAATTTTATATGCTGGACGGTAAAAGGTATTCATAGTCAGGTAAATGCAGACTGACTGGTAGGTGGTCTCTAAATGTTATCTAAATGGTAGTCCAATAGTTTTGTGAATGGTAAAATATTTTTCAGCTGTATGCATATTCATATATTAATGTGCATAATCAGCAGAAAGCACACTGTCTTTATCAATAAAGTAATAAATCACTTTTAAAAATTCTCTATATAATAAAGTAGCAAACAAATTAAAACCCATCTAAGTGATATTTATTCTTATAGGACCCCCTCTATGCGAGAAATGAAACAGTAGGTAACCATGACATTTCCAACCCTTAATGGTAGATGATATATAAGAGGAGAGACAAAAGAGAAACGAGACTGTGATAGCAACATTCACGACGCAATATCAATGGACCAACCATGTCACCGAGTTGCCAACATCTCATCAATCTGCTATTGTACACCTATCAAACGCTGTGCCCCTTTCTCTGGTTGTTGAGTGGCACGCCCCTGCTTCGCCACGTCACAATACGAGAAGTAGCACAACCATGGAGCGGGGAATCAATCTGATGTTCCTGGGTCAGTTGGACAGGGGCTGAACTGGTGTCTTGAGCTTCTCCAGGAGTCTCAATGGAGAAGATCCCGCCTCTGACATTGCCTTTTGGGTTGGGCCCTTACCCAACTGAACCACGATCTTCAGATTGATGCGCCGCTCCATGTTTGTGCCACCTCTAGTATCGTGACGGAGCGTAGGTGGGGCGTGCCACTTGACAGCCCGAGAAAGGGGCACAGCGTGAGATAGATGAACAATATTATAGCAGAATGTTGATGAGATGTTGGGCAGCACAGTGACATGGGCAATGGGTTGATCGACATTGCATCATGGGTGTGGCTGTCATGGTCCCGTTTCTCTTTTGTCATACGTCGTATAGCAATTGGCCATTTCTATAAAAGGAGCCAACACATTTTTTTCTTCAATTTTTAAGGATTGCCACCGAACTGTTACATTTTCAGCGATATTTGTCTTAATATATTACTATCCATACTCAAATCTACCATATGGTATTGGAGATTAAACTTATTTTTACATTTTTGACTATTTTTGGTAAAATTATGCTTAATTTATGGCTTCTGGGGTAAAAATTGTATGACATTTTACATACATACCACAAAATGCATGTTTTCAATCCTAAATTCTCAGTGTGATTTAATTTTTATTAAAACATACATGTAGTGATATAATGGGTTCAGTCAAACGATTTATACTTTTTCCATAATTGGCCAGTATTTTGTAATACGATTTTATATAAATGCTTACACGTTAAACAATTGGTTTCTTACATAAAGTCTTACACATTCAACGTTGTACCTGGTGTAGCAGCCAACAATAATGGCCAGTATCAATGACTTTTAAGCCATTATGAAAGCTTTCTCCTCCTCCTTAGACTTGATCACACAGGAATAGGAATTGCAGTTGATAGCAAAATATAGCAAATTTGAATATTGGAAGCTCAGATGGTGTCTTAGAAAAATGTTCCACGTTCATACTAGGTGTTAAAAGTATAACTTGTCAAGTTTAGTATTTAATAACACAAAACATATGCATGAGCTTATACTGGTATTGAGTATAGTTACGGCTGATTAACGAACATTCATGGTGGAGACGGTTATATATCAATAATCACTTTTATGTAATTTATGCTTATTTAAAAAGTCAGGGTTCAGATTTGGCTCAATATCCAGTCCCCTGTAAATTTAAAACTGTACAGAAATCAAATGGTGTGTGTGAGAATATGTTTAGTCCTAACACAATAGCCAATCGACATGGGCTGTGGATAGCTTACATTGGAAACTTTGGTATGCCAGTTTCTCATTACGTTCAAGTTAGATAAATGCTTTATCAATATCCATTAGTAAGTAGCCTGGGACTGCTAGACTTTATTCACTATCCACATCCATTGTCTGTTGTATTGTGTGTGTGGACAAGGTACGCACTCTCTCACACACCATTTTGTTTCTGTACAGTTTCAATTTTGTACAGGAGGTTGGATATTGAGCAAAATCAGGACCCCAACTTTTTACATAAGCATAAATTACATAAAACCTATTATTGATATGGAATTCAAACCACCTCCAAATTTTTTTTCACTATTCTGCTTTAATTACCAGTTAATTGCCAGTATAATCTGGTATTTAGTTTTTGTGTTATTAAATTCAAAACTTGACAAGCTTTATTTTTAACATATAATAGTACTTTGTAAATGCCTTACACAGTCAGGCTGAAAGTAATTTGGTGGGAAATGTACCATAAATACACCATAAAGTTGTAAAAAGCTCCCATGACCTGTGGACTATTTTCCAATTTCAATAATTTATTTCACACTTTTAAGGTTTGGTTTCAGAGACATGTGTAATTACACAAGTGAAACTGAAACGTATGCATTGATGCAGACGTCGATAGTTGTACAACTGCACGTTCATTTCTGGAACTATGAATAATTTGTTACCGTTTTACGCATACATATTTACGGATATCAAAACTCTCTCTTTCTGCAATTATCTTGATAAACTAAGAAGGTTTAAGGAATGGAATCCCAACAAGTAATAATTAATTCAAGCAGCTGCCAGGTTTCTAAGGACGTACAAAAGATTTTTTTGGGTGCTCTAGTGTCTTTAATGATCGATGTTCCAAGCCGCCAGCTTCATAGGAAGAACAAAAGACGAGTTTGGATATTTGCTACGGTTTTGCGAAAATTTAATTGTTTCTTGTAAAAACAATGTGATTTTTTGCCCCATGAGTTAGATTGGCAAGTGAAAACAAATGATGTAAGAAACCATTTCGGCAAGCTTGTATCCAAGTCACATTTTGTCAAAAATGTTGGAAACCATAACCTTCGTTTATGCCAATTTTGACACTTTTCCGATTTATGGCGGCAAATGAATTTCAGATATTTTCATATTATAAATATAGTGCTTTCTGATAAACTATGTCAAAAAAGTGCCCGGGGATGCCCACTTGAGTTATTTTCATTTGTATTTGATTTATTTTTGCCGTTTTTCTTTTCGCATGTCCCCCGAGTCTGAAATTTTTATGCTCACCCATTCTTTTGCTGTTGGCTACAGCGAAAAGTATTATCATTACAAAAACATTTCTTCCTTTGAATGTGACTGCAAACCTGATCCAGGTAAGCGCATACGCAACATATTTTTCGAGTGGCGGCTTCGAACATTGTTCACAGAAACATGATTTGTTGTAACTCCAGCTCTAATACCTCCTTGGATAAACTGACGTCGGGCTTCATTCTATCTAAGAGGGAAAATATGCACAGAATGATATTGAGGCATTTTACAATACAAAGACACACGATCCCATTAGAGGCGCTGTATGTCCACTTGAGGTAAGCCAATGATCTGGCATGCGATGGTTATACCGAAGGCACGCCAGACATAGAAGCGCATTGGAACTGATGAATATTTCATTGGTGTAGTCTAATGAACAACGGTGTTTCAATGGTTCTTAAATGGTTATTTGTGAATGGTGAACGATATTTCAGTGGAATTTCAGCGGTGAATGGTGATTGATTAATATTCTTCTGAGTCGAATGGGAAACGTGTTTCAGTGGTTTCCCAAAGGTGAATAGTGTTTGCTTAATGGCAGATGGTGACTGAACAGTGTTTCCTTAGTGAAAGATTGTAACTCAATACTGTTTACTTATAGTGTTCCTTCTGTAGTATATGGAAATTCAATACATCTACCGGATGTATGGATGTGATGCAGTGAACCGAGATTACACCTAGGAAATTCGCACTTACTTGCTTCACTACAGAACCTGATAGTTTGCCGGGTTGTGTCACGTAATTCAGGTTAAAGCTGACGCTGTCTACCAGGTGCACCGTAACCTAGATATATTGACAGACAATACAATATCTCATTCGTCAGTTATCCGCAAATAAAGTGTTATAATATTGTGCTTCAATCGATGAAGAATTGGGGGTAATTGACTAAAAGTGTATCTACCGAAGAGCAGTTCGACTGCGCGCAGTCGATAGATATGCCTCTACAGTCCGCACTCCCGCCAATATCATTTAAATTCAAAAGCCTCATGCATGAGAGTACATACCCAATCTCATTAAAAAAATCTGTAGATCTGTAATGAGAAAAAAAAGGACATGTATAAGTCCTCGTGACCTTTGATCTCTCAACCAAATATAAATAGTTCAGTGGCGCCTCTTACTTCACACTTGACCCAAGTTTGACTGAAACCCTTGGAGTTATTATCAGATATATGTATTAGGAAGCGTGACCTTTGACATTTAAACTCCTCAATTTAATAAACTCATCAGTGCCTCTTACCAAATACCTGACCCAAGTTGCATTGAAATCCGAGGAGCAGGTCTCGAGTTACCATCAGGGGCGTAGACAACGGGGGTATGGGGTTATGCATCCCCCAGCTCACAAGGTAAGGGGATGCTATGTACAATCATCCCACATGTTTTACGGAAAATATATATATTTTTTATAGTCATATTATCACTTTTGCTAAGCAATTAGGTGATTCTTCTTCTTCTTCTTCTTTCCCCTTCTTCTTCTTCTTCTTCTTCTTCTTCTTCTTCTTCTTCTTCTTCTTCTTCTTCTTCTTAATATCATTATCATAATTATAGTTATCATTATCGTCGTCGTGTCACCTTCTCCTCTGCTCTTTATGGGTTGGTGTCTAACAAGGGACGCTTGCAATGGAGAATGTTGTAAATCCCGAGCAGATAAGAAATATATCCCGCACTTTGGCCGAGTGAGGAATGGCCTGCACAATCATCCCCCCTACTTTGGAAGGAAGAAATATTTTGAACTAAACAGTTTAATGCTAATTTTGTCAAAATGAATATGTGCGGTTCTTATTGTTAAATATTTATTTCACGAAAGTAGTGTTATCAGAGAGTCAAAATATGTTTATAAAACCTCTAGCACTATAAGCTTCAGGGAGCTCCACCCCCTGACCCCCCACAAATTATCACCATGTTTTTAAATGACCTGCTATAAAAATTTCATAGTATGAAATTATACCTTTGGATGAAGTGCCAAAAATTAACATGCATCCCACTTCCAAAATGGTGTGGGTTTAAATCATTGTTGACTGTCCACTACACAAAAAATAGTGTTAGCAGAGAGTCAAAATATCCTTGAGCTTCAGGGGTCTCCGCCGCCTGACCCCCGACCAGGACCCAATAGCAGGGATTTTAAGCCGAGCCCGTGGAATTGAAATTCATCCCTATGACCGGGCAGGCGGCCCCTCCCTCGCATTAAAAGTGTTCCGCGGCCCCTATATATCAGTATATCAGAGGTCCGTTTTCTTTTCTTACGCACCCCTTTAAAAAAACAATCTGACATTGGCGTGGCGTGTATCTGCATGCGTGTGTGTCTGTTTTGTGTGTGTGTACGCACGCGCGCGCGCGTGTGTATGGTGCAAGTATGTGCGTGTATGGTCCGTGTGTGGTCATATATACATGTGTATGTATGTGTGTGTGTGCACGCGCCTTTGTATGTGGTTTTGTTTGTGTGTATGTATGTGTTTGCGTGTGTGTGCGCGCATTTGTGTGTGTGTGTGTGTGTGTGTTTGTGTGTGTATTATTATTGATATGTATTGTAATCGACCCCTCTTAACAACAATTCATCCCCCAGGTGCAACGACCTGTCTACGCCACTGGTTATCATGGTAACGATTCTAGCGAAATAAGGCATGTATAAGGCCTCGTGAACTAGACTCTTTCACTCTGAAATATAGTGGGTTCACTGGTGCCAATAACTACATACTTGACCCGAGATACATTAAAATCTGATGAACCAGTCTCTACAGCAGGGGCGGATCCAGGAATTTCCAAAAAGGGGGCACAAAATCTAGTATGAAATTTACGGGATATTGCGAGGGAGCGAAGCGGAGGGGGGGGGGGTAGGGGAGTGTCCCCCTCCACGACGAAAGCTTTTTGTATTTTGACGCTGTTAACTATGCATTTTTGTGGGTCTTTCGAGGATGTTTTATTAACTTAAAATTGTCCTATTTAATAAGATAAAGTAGTTTATTGCTTCAGATATTTCAACAGGAGCAAGCAAGGAGAGAGTGTGGGAGGAGTGTCCCCCTCCCACGGTGAGAGCTTTTTGCATTTTGATGCTGTTAATCGTACAATTTGATGCATGTTTTTTGGATGTTTTATCAACTTAAAACGGTCCTACGATTAAGGAAAGGTAGTATATAGATATATTTCAACAGGAGCAAGTCAAGCGAGGGAGAAGAGATGTGTGTGTGTGTGTGGGTGGGGGGGGGGTACGGTCCCCTCCCACTGTGAAAGGCTTTTTTTTCATTTTGATGCTGTTAATCGTGCAATTTGGTGCATGTTTTATCTACATAAAACAGTCCTACTGATGACGATAAGGTAGTATATTGCTGTAGATATTTCAACAGGAAGAAAGAAATAGAAGTCGAATATCGAGAAATGAAGGCGGCGGCTTCACGTCACTTTTTTCACCTACCAAATCTTAGGGGGGGAAGAACACCCCCATCGGTCCCACCTGGCTACACCTCTGGGTCTGTGAGGCCCCCCCCCCCCCAGTGTGAGGAAATGTTTCATTTTCACCCTTAAAAATCTACATTTTGTTTCCCTTCAGTAACACATTATTCCGAATATTTTACCCACTTTGGGGTGTCTGAGATGGGGTCCCAGAATAAGGAAAAACTTGACATTTTAACCTAAAATATATGCTGGGGAATAGCCAATTCTTACGTGAGGAGGGCGTCAGAGTGATTGTGTTCCATGTAGAACGTGTTGATAAATTGGCTACAATGGGACCCCTCTATTGGTTATACCATGCCATTGGCTTTAAAAATGTCATGTTGCAGTTTAAAAAAAGTTTAGGCTTAAACAAAAAAAAAAACACAGGGCCGGGTTCCCGTGTAAGAAAAAAGTGAATATTCACGTTCAAAATGTACCAATTTTGCTTCTTTTTGTTTTATTTCATTTTATTTTATTATTGGTGTCTGACCTTTAACAGCAGACTTCAAGTCAAGAATTGCAGGAATTCCTACATGAAGCTGCATGCTCGTTTTATTTGTGTGCGTTCCGAGCAGGCGCGGTTCTAGAGCGAAATTTTAGGGGGGGGGGTTACAGGGGGCTTGACGGAAACATGCGAGGGAGCGAAGCGATCGAGTGGAGAAGGGTGTGAGTGGGGGATACCCATACACATAAATACGCATAGTGATAGGCATAGTTAAAGAAAATACACAACAACATTTTAATATCAACTGCTTTCAAACAAAAAATGTCACTATAGTACAGTAGAGAGTAGTTGAAAACAGCAGAACACTTCGTTTTGGACATCTGTTACACAAATCCCCACTGCTGACAAAGTACTAACGCAGAAATCTATATGTGGGAC
>JZLH01S0110414.1:0-11087 GCA_001188425.1 Eucidaris tribuloides | reverse complement strand
CAAGAACGACAGTTCAATGTATTCCCAAGAAGCATGAAAAGTATTAAAAAGATATTTGACCCATATCATCTTTTGGGCAATGGCAAATTTTAAGGGGTCAATCATTTTGAGACCAGCATTTTTATAATCATTATACAAATATTAATTCTTTGGACCCTATCTGTACCCCCACTCCAGATAAACTTTTATATTATTATTATTATTATTATTATTGTTATTATTATTATTATTATTATTATTATTATTATTATTATTATTATTATTATTATTATTATTATTATTATTATTATTTTCATTATACGAGTATCATTATTTAACCCATCCACATAAAAGTGCAATGAACGAGTCAATCGTAGGATTTTTTTTTCAAAAGAAATAAGAAATCCTCAATGCTTTAAATGATTGAAAATCCACTATTTTACGTGTAAATTGGCAATGTTTGACAAAAAACTTATATAAAACAGTTTTGTTTAATTGAAAATAAATAAACACTGAAAATAAACCCTAAATTTATTATTATTACAAAACACACCCTTTCGGCCAAACCGGGGGGGCTGTGGACGAAAGGTCGCGTTCCAGTCAACGCAACGCGACCTGGCGCTCCCGACGCACCCTTTCGGCCAAACCGGGGGGGCTTTGGACGAAAGGTCGCGTTCCAGTCAACGCGACGCGACGCAACGTAACCCACCACTTCGGCACAAGCCCATTGGGAGCACCATGAAGGTGCAACTTTGCATCTTTAAGATCTAAAAGGTGCAAAGTTGCACCCGTAGATGTGTTCTCGGTGTGACATTGGTCTGCACTTTCAAAGGTGCAAAGTTGAACCTATTTTTCCTTAGTGTGTAGTAGTAGTAATGGTAGTAGTAGTAGTAGTAGTAGCAATTATGAGAATACATTCAGTTCAGTTTTGTAGTGTGAGCAGTTTATGATGCATGTAGAACTATTTGCAGTAGTATTTGCTGCTCTAAATGCAAAAGAAAAACGACAAATGCAATATCAATTGCAGGAAAACCACAGGAAAAAAAGAAACTCATTTCCGAAAGCTGCCTTTAAATCATATTTCTGTATTCCATAGGAATATTTCAAACTTACTCAGAATGTCAATACGTCCATGCTCATCCATGACGTCTTTCACGCATTTCAGCATGGAACTCTCTTGCAGACAGTCCAGTTCTTTGATATCCAGTGGTCTTCCCACAGCTTCATCCAAGTCTCCTCTTTTTGCTAGATTTCGCATAGTTGGAATCACCGTGTAGCGTTTCGCTGCATCCGTTGCCAATCGAGCAGCCATAGCAAGCCCGAGACCAGTTGAGCATCCCGTGATCAGCGTAATCTTCTGAGCCATAGTAACACGAGCGGTGCCCCTATTTCTGGATATGGAAGTTTTTATAATGCTGAATGTAAAAACCAAAGAAATAAACACGTTTCACATGTAATCTTCAATAATCAAACATCTTTTCGAAGTTGTAGCAGCGTTCCAGTTGCTATAGGGCCTTATAACCCTGCACTTATTTGGTTACTCATAACGAACTACCACTCCATGACGCTAGGCTGTTCCATTCATCGGAAGATTATTTCTGCATTTACTTCTCACGTTTTATTCATGAGATATCCTTGTGGCTTTCAGGTCATATTTTCTTAGTATCAAGTAAAATGTGTAACAAAAATATTCTTGATACGTTTAGTATTTTTAAGGGAAGGCCCTGGATTTGGTTGTATATCCCCACATTGATAAAAACTCTACTAAAATCCTGAAGCACAAGTATACGGTATCCTCTTACCAACAAATGTTACGTATAACTGACGACCTAAACATTATTTTAGTAGGGTATAGCTTGTGGCAAATTGAGTACTGAGCTCAAGCTGATTACTACAAATACCAGTTTGGCAGACACTACAAGATATCGGCACCAAGAAAACCAGAACATGACTCTGAGGACTAGACATTCTATGAATGAGAGCCATTGTAAACTACTAACGTATTAGTGCACTATACAGGGTGGCCCAGTGAAGCGTATTCATTCAGTGCCATTCATTCTGTGAAAAATACATGAATCTTTGGAATATATACAGGGTGGCCCAGAAAGAATGCTACGAGTATGATCGCTAATTTCTTCATCATTATCCTGAAAATGTCATTAATTTTTATCTCGTTGGTCAAAACATTCTTTTTCCAATAAAATGGTACCAAGATCATTGATTTCGAGTAAGGCGTTTTGATTCTAGGGCCATTTTGCGGAGGCAATGCACTTTCCCAAATTTGCCAATTTCTCAACACCGGTGGTCATCGGAACACCGAGATATTCTTGCGTCTCAGCTTGCCATACCGGACAAACCGCGATGACAATGGAGACATAGCTCACATCGTCTTCCTTATGAAAGCCAGGACATTCCAGCCCTTTGCCATCGTGGTTTGTCCGGTATGGCAAGCTGAGACGCCAGAATATCTCGACGTTCCGATGACCGCCGCTGTTGAGAAATTGGCAAATTTGGGAAATTGCATTACCTCCGAAAAATGACCCTAAAATCAAAACGTCGTACTCAAAATCAATGATCTTGGTATCAATTTATTGGAAAAAGAATGTTCTAACCAACGAAATAAAAATTAATGAAATTTTGCCGATAATGATGAAGAAATTAGCGATCATACTCGTAGCATTCTTTCTGGGCCACCCTGTATATTCCAAAGATTCATGTATTTTTCACAGAATGAATGGCACTGAATGAATACGCTTCACTGAACATGTTGGATAGAGTATAGACATTGATTTGAACATTCTGTTGTACAATGTGGCTACTACTTACTAAATGAAAATAATGACGGGAAAAAAATGCTGTCACATCTGAACAGAAAGGGTATCCCAGGATATCACTCCAAAATATAGTCCTGTGAGATCAGTGGTATCTTAGAAATGCACTCAAGTCCAACTTAATTCAGGAGAGACGGGGCACTGTTATGTGATACGCCCAATCTTATTCCTGTAACGCAAACGGTACACTTATTGATTAAAGTGACAATTTCCGTTCTGCTTAAATTATGGGAGTGTGGTGTTATGTATACGGGAAATGTCGGTGGTCCCCACTCCCGACATTTTACGTTGTGTGCATTTCTTTTAAATGGAAGAATTTCATAGCGACAAAAATCAGGGCTAAAGAAACAATCACAAAGAATACATTTTTCTACCAAATTACAAAACACTATGTACTTGGGCTTTTGGAGCCACTCGGAATGGCGTTGATAATTTTCGAAACCAAAGCGGGGATCGCGGTAAGGCCATAGAGATAATTTCAGGAAATAAGATGGGAATTCCTGAAGCTAAATGATTTTCCCCTTTTCGGAGGGGGTGGGGAAAGCATTTAGCGAAATCTACTCACCTTTTCTTGCTTTTTTAATTGGAAATAAACATCAGCTGATAATGTCTGCTTATTTTCTGTTTATACTGCAAGACCAGTCGATCATCGAATATAATCTACAAATATATTACGCAAAATAGCTTTGTTTGTACATTTCGGATGATAGTAAAAAGTAAAATCTTGATTCCTCGACGCGTTTGGTTACAAATAATACACCAATAATACTTTCAAATACATTATTACCTTAATTATGACGTAGACTCGGGACAATAATTCCACTTTGTTGGATCACTCCGTCTGTCACGCTATTTTAACGCCGACTGTGCACGGGTTGGAAGGTGTAAATAAACTAGAAACACAACGCATTTAAGGACACACTTGACCTAGTTATACTACCCTACTTCGGTAAATGGGGGGGGGGAGTGATAAACTACTCAAATTTGAGTTATTGTTGTTTTTTAAAACATCATATATACCTTCGAGTAAATTTGGAGAAGAAATTTAAAGGCAGTGGATATCTCTTGCATGCCTAAAAATTAATATTGTGTAAATAACAATGCGCATTTAGATGAAAATGCCATCTTGGAAACGCTTTAGCAAAATTAGGAGCTAGAAACTCTAGTATATGTGGAATTAATAGTGTACAGTTACATTCTGATTGATTTTTTTTTCTCGGCGAGGGAATAAACTGTCCTGCCTATAGAACATACAACAAACAGCTAATTTGTTTTTTCTTCGCATCGTTTCAAATCAAGCATTAACTCCCAGACTTCATCAGACTTTATGCCGTTTCATCAATAGCCTATAGGCATGGACTTTTGCTTTTCCTGGTTTTACTGTTTGCAAATAAATTTACACTACCTTTTTGAAGTCAGAATGCCAGTGAAATTGTATTGACAGATTGTAAACGGATAAACATTAAACGGCTCTATTTATGAATAATGCCACTTTTGCACTTGCTTCTCTTACCAAAGAATACATCACGTAAACAGGTTTGTTGGTGAACAACCTAATTGCTTCACCAGCTATCTCACCGGAACTCTTCGTACTCATTGTGACCCACGGTCAGACAACTAACAATTATTGACACATTTAAAATAAGCCTACATGATAACTATGTTTAAAATCCATATCGGCAGTTTGGCAAAAAAAATTAACTCCATATCAAAGGCATTAGTTTTTCCAAGGGTCTCGTCAATCATCCAAAAGAAGTCGTCTCAGTAGTGGGGTAAGGGGGGTAGCGACAAAAAAAATCACTTAAATCAGCGGTCCAAGCGTGGTTACTTTTGGTACATGGTCCCCCTCCCAGATCCCTTGACAAGCAAAAAAAAAAAAAAATAGAGGACTCTTCTTTCTCGTCGGGGGCACTCTCCCCTCCCCCCCCCCCTCTCCGAGGTACGCTATTGTAAGGAAGGCAATGAGAGGAATGGCTCACATTGTCAACGTGGTTTACCTTTTCAGAGCTTATAGAATGGCATGCTGTAACGCGAGAATATATCAGTGTTGGGAGGATAGTTGAAGTTGAAAAAGTATAGGAAAAGACATTACCTCAGAAAAATGACCCTAGAATCCAAACGACTTACTCAAAATGAATGATCGTGGTATAACATTATTGGAAAAAATGGTTTTAACCCAATAAAAAAAAATGATATTTAACCGAACACGTTGGAGAAATTGACGATTACAGGTTGAGTTCTTTCTGGGCCACACTGTATAATTACAATATCACAACCACTTGTCTCTTTGTTGTTGTTGTTTTTTCTTCCACATCTTGACAAAGATGTGACGTACCAACCCTTTCATGAAAGCGCGCGCATCCCAAATACCAATGATACGCTGTCATTGCGTGGTATCGTAGAATTGTGTGCGAGTGACGTCTATAAAGTTTCTGGCAAATTGGAAACATCGGGGTTTTTTCAGTGTAAGTCACTTATTGTACATACCTTTATTAGTAATGTTAAACAATTGCAGGCTTACGAGTATCTCGAGCAAGTTTACCAGGGAAGATTTTCATGAAGTCTAAATTTCTGGCAAATAATGGCGTTAATTTTTTTATAAATCAATTGATTGCAAAATTGCAATGTATGTATGTTGATCCTATGGCTGTGCTTGAAAGGACACAAAATTTCGTGAGAACAGTGTCTATAGCATGTACATCCTTTGTCGAAAATAAGTGGAAATGCTCACTCTTTGATTACAGGAGAGTTGCCCATGCCAGAAATAAACTTAGAACCTATATTAATTTCAAACGATTGCTGAATACTTGAGAATATGTGATTTAGTGTCAGCTACAATAGATCGAACAGTCGAGCATTAGCATTATTCAGGTGTACTTGCCCGTGGGTCCGAGCCAAAAATAGTAAACCTAGAAGCTAAACTTTCAAATTGAAATTTATGTGGACAATTGTATATCATATGAAAGAAGAGACTCTGTAGTTTATAGAAAACTACGAGTCCTGTTATGATCACGTTCCAATTTCTCATAAAATTGCATTTGAAATGAGAAAAGCGCCCTCATAGCGCGACGGGACGGAAATAATATAATTTGATATAATAAAAAAAGCCAAAAATTATTTTGAAGATTTAAGTTCACAGATGGAATGCCCTATGAAAAAGTATTTATTAAATAATATTGGTATTGGTATGTGTTTTGCACATTTGGGTTAAAAAAAATCTACTTTTTGGTCAAAAAAATGGATTTTGGCCTATTTGAGTGCAATAATTTTATTTTTTTTGTAGTAAAATAGAGTTTATCTGTTAAGCTCCTCCAAACTATCAATGAATTAGTTTCTTAACATTCCTGTGCCATCACAACTATATTTTTCTCAATTTTAGAAAAAATGTATATTTTTTCCGTCCCGTCGCGTTTTGGGGTTTTAGCTCTATTTGATAAGGTGGAATTTGATGTGATTTCCTGATGTAACAAAAATTAGAATAGACAAAATGAGAAATGTCCATTACCTTATCAACTTAACACAAAAACAATAACTCCACAGCAAATTAAAGGCTTACAACCAGTCCGTTGCCATGGTAACAGTACAATAACTTACCATGTTTGGTAGAAATATTGAGAAATTATGTCTTTTTGTTGCAGTTCTAGTTCTGTTAATAGGTTATATTTTTTATGTTCCATGGTGTTTGAAAGATATGAGTCAAAACATTACTTACACACAATAAATAGAAATTAAACCTATTTGTTTTGTTTCTTTTTATAAAAAAAATGTTGATGTTGACGGGACGGAATTTGAGACGTGTACAAAACGAATGGGGATTTGTTCAAAGTGGTCATTAAATTTTTTTAGTGACATTACAGGATAACTTATTCAATCCCATTACATTTGAAAGGGACAAAGACCAATATTTTGCTAAAAGGAAGAAGCTAAAAACAAAATCAGAACTTTTGATCAAAATCTCCATTTGTTTAATACATGGTACAAATATTCCGTCCCGTCACGCGACACCAGTTAATATTTTTTTTTGTCAAAAAAAATATATGTGGTGGGATGAGATCTTAACTTTACATGTGTAAGTCATCCACATAGAAGTAGCTTCCAACATAATAAGGCATGGTCAGTGTTGGTCATTTACTTTGATAGAATATAACTCTGGATAAGACTCACAATTATATATACATGATTCTATCATTCCGTCCCGTCGCGCCAATAGAAAAAGCTGTTGCCATGGACACAGAATGGTTGTCAACTATGTTTTCATTGTGATTCTTTTATGTGATTGAAAGTTAACATGTGTGTACCAACATTTAGCATATAACATTTGTACTTGATGAAATATAGGGAAAAATCTCTATCGATTCCGTCCCGTCGCGTTTCTCTGATTTTTGGCTCAGACCCCCACCTATATTATGTTCTTGTTGTAACAGGTCGTTATAATAATGTCCCTGTTGATGAAATATTTTGTATCATTTGTAATTTTGGAGACAAGAGGACGAGTTTCACTGTTTTATAATTTGCTCTGCGTATGATGATTTAAAGGTAGGGGATCTCTTTTGCATGCCTAACAATTAACATTATGTAAATACAATGGCATTTAGAAGAAAATGACATCTGGGAACCTTTAGCAAAATATAGGAGCCAGAAACTGAGTTTTAGTGGAATTATAGTGACCGTTAGACTCGGATTTGAATGTTTTTTCTCGCGAGAAAAAAAATCCTACCATAGAACGTACACTAAACGGCTATTGTTTTTCTTTCGCATTTTTCAAATTCTAAGCAATTACTCTCCCCCAGATTTCACAGACATCATCAATAGCCTAAGGGCATGGGTTATCTTTTCCTGGTCTGCGGGGATGTTTGCAAATGAGATCCACTGCCTTTAAGATCACAACTATTCAGTATTTTGTTAGGTATAGATCCAACTATTTCTTCAGTTTACCAACAATTCATATATCTAATGTCGTCAGAATTGTGCTGTCCAATAGCCATTTTTTTTAAATTGAACTGAATTGAATTGAACTTTATTTCTGCAAATCATATCAAATCAATTTATAATACATAAATGTACAGATTACAAAATAACGGTAGGCCTATATAATATTAATGTACATACATGTAAATGACGAGGTACATGTGAAATTACAGCATTAATCAGTATGAAAGATTTCAGACAAGCAAAAATAAAATACATTCATGATGCTGATTGCTATGTTATGGTGCAGTTGTAGACTGCTAGCGTAAGCAATTAGCTTCAAGAGTAATAGCAGCCTCAGAAAATACAAGAAAGAAAGAAAGAAAGAAAGGAAGTAGAGAAAAAAAATGTGTGTGTGTGTGTATGTTGCGCGCGTGTGTGTGTGTGTGTGTGTGTGTGTGTGTGTGTGTGTGTGTGTGTGTGTGTGTGTGTGTGTGTGTGTGTGTGTGTGTGTGTGTGTGTGTGTGTGTGTGTGTGTGTGTGTGTGTGTGTGTGTGTGTGTGTGTGTGTGTGTGTGTGTGTGTGGTGTGTGTGTGTGTGTGTGTGTGTGTGTGTGTGTGTGTGTGTGTGTGTTTGTATTGTGTATATGTATGGGTGCGTACGTATGTTTGTATGGAGTGTGGGTATTTGTACGAGTGAGTTGGCCGCAATGTGCAATACCTGTCACATAAGATGTGTTCATGATAAATTACAGTGAGGTTGCAAACCTCACTGTAAAATGTCGTAACATTATTGGAAAAACGAATGACACTCTTACGCTTTGGTTTATGTATTACAAAATACAGTGTGTCTCAAAAAATTGTGCAAGTAAAAAGCGCCCTCTTTGGCAATTAGAAACTACTCTTGTGACATTTTGCTTCCAGCAACATCAAGAGCATAGTCTTATCTTTCAAATATCATTAATTTTGTTCAATTTGCTTGTCTTAATCTTGAGATATCTTTATTTAAATAATAAAGCGTGAAATCACAATTGTGCCACTTTAACTACAATCCCTTGTAAAAGTGGCACAATTGTAATTCCACCCGTTTGTTATTTAAAAGATATCTCGAGATTACAATGAGTGAATTGAACAGAACAAATGGCAATTGGAAGCTAAGGCTTTGCCCTTGACGTTCGTGTAAGCGTCATGTCACAAGAGTATTTTACAATTGCCAAAGAGGGCGCTTTTTACTTGCAAAATTTTTCTAGACATGCTGCAGTACGTCTCAAAAAATTGTACATGTGAAAAGCGCCCTCCCTGACAGTTTAGAACAGTCTTGTGACATAATGTTTGCATTACCGCCAAGGACAAAGTCTTAGCTTTTAAATGATGTTTAATCTATTCAAATTGCTTCTATTGATCTCAAGATATCTTGTAAACAACAAAAGGGTGCGGGATGAAGACCTGGTGCTATAATTGACTGTAGTAACAGTGGCACATTTCCGATTTTACCTTTTCGTTGTTAACTGAACATATCTCAGGATAAATACAAGCAAACTGAACAGAATAAACGGCATTTGAAAGCTAAGACTATACCCTTGATGGCAATGTAAGCATCAAGTCACAAAAATGTTCTTCTCATTACTAAAGAGCGCGCATTCGACTTGCACAATTATTTTTGAGACACACTGTCTATCTTTATTTTTGTATTACTTTTAATGTTTGAAGTAGATCACTTATAGACCTTGTTGGCCGGTCGTCTTTGAATTAGTGTGATTTTTTTTTAATAGGGAAATAAACCAGACTAAACTAAACTACTTATGAAAACATAAGTTTTACACTCTAAAGAAAGCAAAGCGGTAAAATTCAAGTTCAGTTTCATGCAAGAATTAGTACACTCGCTAACGCCTGTAACGGAAGGAAAGGTATACACTCCTGCTCATAATTATGGAATATTTTGTTGATGCTTAAGTTTTCTCTCTATATCGTCCAAAATTTTCAAGACATGTATTTATTTCACAAAAACGCAGTGTGTGAAGCAATTTTTGGATTTCATGAGATGACAAAAGTAGAAACTAAAATAAGTTTGAACGCAATTACAATTATATATTTATTTTATTTTTTCAAAATCCACAAAACATTCAAGAAAAAGTATTAAATTAAAGTAATTAATAAACCAACACAGAAAACTGATAAATTTTGATTTAATGTCATTTATCATTAAATTAACATTAGAATAGTGTCTGTTACAAGTCTAATAACGCGCGTAACCACCACGTGACTCAACAACACCGCCATTTATAAACACAGGTTTTAGTGTTTTAGTCCGGGGTTTTAGTGTCGAGTCGGACGCTGCAAAATGCCCAAATTACTGAAATACTTGGGTTATAATTGTTTCACATGGGGTGAGCAAACATTGATCCCAGACGTACCATATAGTATTCCATAATTATGAGCTTGACTGTATAACTTGGTAAAGTACACTTCCACAACCATATTTATTGACAAGGGTGTACCGAAAATACAAATTACAATTACCCATTTATATAGCCAAACAGATTATGTTCCAGTTATCTGGTCATAATGGTGATAATCACATAGACTTCTGTGTTTAACACTTTGGGTGCTGGGCTAAAAATCCAGGTCTGTCAACCAGGGACTGGATTTTTTTTTTTAGTTTTTTGTATAACTTTTCCAAAATGAACGATTTTCTGTGAAAATGGAAATACTGTCGAGACAAGACATTTTAACTCATTTAGTTGGTTCAATGTGTCTCCATTTTATAATAAATATCATTGGTAGGAACTTCAGTGACGTTTTTAATTCAAATTCAAAGGTATAGAACCGATTGTCTTCTCGGCGAACCGGTTCGCTGATAGTACTTCATTGATGTTATACGTGGGCGAACCGGTGCGCCGATAGCACCCAAAGTGTTAATGACATGTCGCGGCTGTTCTTGTGATATTGTAGAAATATATTTTGCTCAGTATCTTTTTCTTGCATCTTCACCGTATATCGTATATAGATTGTCAAAGCTACTGAAATATTAAAATGTCATTACTTTCCTGATAAGCTTGCTTTTCAATAATTCACCAGAGCCCACCAGTGGCGTAGCTAGGATTTTTTCAGTGGGGGGGGGTCGACTGGGGGCCTTGACATTTTGTAGGGGGGCACCAAATCCTAGGTCCAAAATTTGAAATTTTCGCCTTGAAAATGTGTGTTTTAACCTCCGATTTTTTATGAATGCATGTATTATAATTGACATGTGTTGTTGTTGTGTGTGCAAAAGGTGTGGTAATCCTTGATTGGCGTTATTTGGGGAGGTCCGGGGGTTCCCCTCCCAATGAAATTGTCGCCTTGAAAATGTGTGTTTTCAGCGCCCTTTTTT
>JZLH01S0110405.1:50711-66444 GCA_001188425.1 Eucidaris tribuloides | reverse complement strand
GTGCGGTATGCTCTGTGTGTCTCTGCTGCTGGTTGAACATGTCGTGTTCTGAATGTTCTGTATTTTGTGTGATCGGTGTCTGTTTGTTTGTATGTGTCCTTTGTCTGAGTGCTTGTCTTTTTGTTGTGAGGAAATCTGTGCGCTGCCATGTGTATGTATGTCAGTGGACTTATGAATATTTTCTGCCTAGATACTGAGTTCATTCATGTCTTCTAATCGATATTCTAGTGCGTTGTATGTCTGTGTGTCTCTGTGGTCTTGGAGCATTTGGTTATATGTGTTCTGCCAAAAACCGCTATAATTTGTGTTTTGTTTTGACGCTCTCTTGTGTCTATTTTTGCTTAATTTTTGTCTTTTATGCTTGTGTTTCGTGTTGCCTATATTTCGTCTGTTTTTATGTAGTGAATTATAATGTCTTTTACTGTATATATAATGTTAGTGCTGATAAGTTCTGAGAAACTTAGAAATAGATCTAGCACATTGTTTTCACTCTCAGCCACACACAAGCTATACATCTAGACAAAACTTAGAGAGAGCATTTCTCAAATAGACATCATCACATCATCTACGAGTACATCTCCTTCTTGTCTGTCACACCGCCACCAACGTACCAATTCACACACCACATGCACAAAAACAGACACACACAGCCATTCACCTACATACAATCAGCTACTAACCATCCAACATGAGCATACCATCGTAATAGATGGTGCTGCGATAAGAATCAAACACACAGACTGCCAAAGTATCTCTCAGAGACACAAACAAGATCACATTCATACACACAGACACACAGACAAACCACACACAGAACATACAAACATACATCATACCAGATCAACACGAGCACATTATATGTTACATAAGACGCATACATATCAACACCTCACCCAGGACACACACAACAGAGTACACCAACCGCACACTCACTTGGCATACACCAATAACGCAAAAACCCAAATCTACGCACTACGAACTCAAAGACACATAGAAAACACACCACAGACAGACACCCACAGAAACACACAGAAGACAAACACAGTATGAGACACTAAGAAACAGAATACACCATGAGCAATATCGCAAAACAGCGCATACATGACACACGGGTAGACCACACAATCGACACAGAGACAAACACTCCTGTTAGGACACACAAACAGTCCACACAGACACACAATAATAAGACATACAGACAAACACACAGGACTACCAAAATATACAGCAGACAACAGACACGCGACTCACACGCTACACACACCAACCATACAGATACACAAAGACCACACGGGACTCACCACAGACAAACACACATGACACCTTACAGACACACAAACATAACAGCCACATCCAGACACACACCATAAACACACATACACTTACAACAAACAATAATCATACGAGACACAAACACATAGACAACATACACAGACGACAACATACGTACAAACAGAGCACACATACAGACACAACACACAACACGAGACACTCAAACAGACAACAGACACATACAGACACGCTAGAACAACGCACAGACACATACAGACCACAGCGAACAGTACACATCGAGAACACACACAAACACATATAGACATACAAACGGACACACGAGACACACACACTAGCCAACCCTTAGTGATAACTAGACAGCATACAGACCACACAACAGAATGTCCCAGCACAGACAAACACAGACAGACACAGAGACATATTACGAACTCAGACAAACAGACAGCAGATCACACACAGACAAACAGGACAGACACACAGGGACACACAGACATATACAGACAGCAGACACAATAACAGACACTACAACACAACCTCATACATACCCACGTAAAAAGCACACATACACAATCAGACACATAGATTTAGACACAAAAGTAAACACAGGCACTGACAACTAAGTACACACACGATAGGACATACAACAACATACGAGACAAACATACAACACACAGACAACCAGACAACAGACTCATACAGACTAGACCATCACAGACACACGAACAGACACCTCACAAAACAGACTAATAAACACATGACCACGAACACACCGACACATACAGACAGACACACGGAACATACAAGACACATACAGATACAAAACATGTGACTTCACCACAAAACACCTACCACACACAGACACCCAACCCAGATACATACAGACACACAAACAGACGACACAACATGCAACTACAGACAAACAAAACATACAGAGATGCAAAACACATAGAAACACACACAAACATACATACATACATACAAACAGACACACAGACACATAGAACACACACGAGTACACAATACAGAACACACCTGACGAACGACACACTCATAACACAAAACACTTAGACATACAAAAAAGAGACATATATTCAGACAACACACGAACAACAGACACATCACCTCGCACCAGACATATACAGACACACGTACAGACACATTCACACACAGGACAAACACATCAGATCAAAGACCCAAACACATCTATTAAAGTGAGTGGTCCACATTATGTGACGTGGCGACAATCGTGTGCCGCTTAGGTTTTTTTTATCTGGCCACAATATTTAGCAAGCGCGTGAGGCAAAAAATTGGGATCGGGAGAGCGTCACCAAATGTGTACGCAAGGCGACAATTCTGTTGTCGTATTTCTATCAAAACCTGACTGCCAAATGATTTTGGTGCTCTGCCGGCTTCCGCGTCACAAATTGTCGCCGGCGACAATTTGTGACGCGGCGACAATTTGTGCTGCAACAAGCACTCATGTTTATGGGTGGAGGAAACATAATTTATCAGGTCTACACATCGTTTCTACGGACCAAAGTACGGTAAAATTTAAAATCTTCTGTTTGTCCAAAACTATTTGTGCACGACAGCGGTGACCTAAAAAGGGTACCAGAGGGAAATACAATTTTAAGGGAAGTTCCTCTTTTTTAAATTCCTTATTATAAATTTCGAATTATTGTGTCATCGAGCTGCTAGATATTTTAACTCACAATCAATGATTTTTGTCACTGAGTATCAAAACATACCAAATGAAACATCTTTAACAATAATATGCTAAAGCAGGTGACTGCGTATTAACAATATTGTGATGCTTGGTTAACTTTCCATACACAAATGTGTCAAAACTATTGGCTATTCAGCTGAGTTTACATCAGTGCTTGATAAGCGTTTTTAAAAGTGTGTAAGTAAACGATCATTATAAATGCATAGTTAATACCATGACATTTTGACGTCGAACTATCTTTATCTCAACAAACTGAAAAAAATTGTACCCAACTCAATGGAATGTGCAGTTTGGTTACAGATAATGCATCGAGTTTTATTTTGTAGGAATAATCCTCTCAATTTCATGGCAATACGGTTTGTGTGTAATGCAGTGGGAGTGAAAGTAGAGTTAGTGTATATTTCCAAGACAGTTGCCTTTGTACATGTAGGTCTATCACAGACAGCTAGGAAATGCCTGTAACCGGGAAATATGAAATACATACACAGGTTGGATGATTTTATACGCTGACTTGTTTTTATTCAAGGGGTTACTAGTATCATGTTCTTCAAGAAGTGGTTTTTGTTGTGTTTGTTTCAGTTTGTTAACTTATAGTTATCAATAGGCCTACATTAATTATAATTAAAGACACTATATAAGATTGTGGAAGACCCGTTTAAAACAATTTTCAAACTTTGCTATCTGACATATCTGACAGTGTTTGAATGGACCGATAAACACTCTAGAACACAAACGTTCAGACAGTTATGCTGTCACTTGTAAAATATGTATAGATAAAAATTGGCACATGAATTATTCTCGGCCGATAAAAATTCTGCAGCACAACAAGCTAGGGGAAAACTGGAATGGTCTCTCAATGATTTTTCCTTTTCTAAAGCATTTAAGGATCATTTTGAACTGTATTTTTCAGGGCTTCATTTTTAGACATTATCAGAGACATTGGTACATGGGGATCATGTAGTACAATTTTTTTATGGAACATTATTTTGATGAAGCCCCTTTCAGTTCATGTTAGCTTATCTTGACTATGAACTTTACAACAACAAAGTCCTCTTGTCTGTTATCATGATGCCCCCTACTCCCCAGTCAGGCTCTCATCCGGGTCTTTTATGGGCAGAGGATACGAACTTCATCAGTCCACATAATGGTTTTCAGGGACCAAGACAATGTAAGATTTCAAAATCCTCTCTATACCTAGAAATATACCTAGAAGACGTACATATAGTAATTCAAATTCGAATTGCATGTGGATACATGCATTTCTGTATAGTGAAAAGTACGTTAATTGTCGTGTATTCATCCATAATCACTAGTACACAATGCATGGGGAAATTTCGGCTACTGTTGAAAAGGGAAGTTCCTCTATCTTATTCCTGATCATTGTGCCGTACGGGCCCACAGATATTTTCATTTGAAACACTTCTCTTAAACAATCGATAGTACGGTTTTTGTGCTTTGAGGTAACGCATAAAGTATAAAATACCACACAAAATGAAACATATTCTTTTGCAATCATATTGTTAAAGCAGTTGACTGGGCATTAACAATATTGTGATGACACCGAATTTAGGCCTACATGCTTGGTAAACATTCCCCCTCCCCCCCCCTCAACATGCTCAAAAAAGAAAAAGAAATGTGTATTCAGCCGAGTTTACATGTGTACTTGCAAGTATTAATATATACAATGGAAAGTTGACATCATGATATTTTTGACAACTGTTGTCAAAAATTGTGTTCATTGTCGAAGATTATCTCTGTCTCGACATACTGAAATCATATTGTACCAAACTCAATGTAATGTACAATTAAGTTACACAAAATGCATTTAGGTTTTATTTTGTAGTGATAATGTGAACTTCGGTGGGATTAAACGCAGGGTTTTACATATTTCCGGGACACAGTTGCCTTATTACCCAAACAGGTGAGATAAACTTGTAACTTACCAAGAAATACCGGGAAATATGAAATACGCAACTAGGCCTACATGTACACGGGTGGGATGATTACTGTATACGCTGACTTTAGTAACAGCCAGAGGCGTCGATCCTGGGGGCGGGGGCGTTCGCCCCACCAATGAAAATATTGAGGGGGGGGGCAAACATATCGATTTGAAAAAATCATAATATGCAATGCAAATATACGATTTAAAAAGCATTGGAAAGCACTTTAAAACCATTAAACATGGCATTAAAATACTATAAAAACCACAAAATTGTCAGTTCCTTATTACAATTTGGCGCGCCGTAAATTTTGGACATTTTTTCACTGTTGGCCCCCCCCCCCCAATTCGAAACATGGATCGACGCCCCTGGTAACAGCTTACTACTTACTATAGTATAATGTTGTTTAAGTGATGGTTTTTCTTGTCTTAGTTTCAATTTGTCAATTAAATTAGCAATGCTTAATTGTGATTAACATCAAGATCCATGTATTAATTTGATGAAGCCCTTTTTAATTTGTCTTAGCCTATCCTATATCTATGACCTTCCTGCAGCATCGTAGTCTGTCATCATATTCCCTAATCCATCCTTTGTCCCGAGTCTATTGTCAAATATTTGGGACAGACGGTAAACGCTGCGTGGTTGTTACAGTCCTGGACAAAAGTTTGGAATAGTTTCATTTCTTTGCGTAACCCTGTTTTAAAGTGCAGATTTCTTACGAATGATGATTAATCACCCATGCAGAACAGATCATTACTAAGTTTAAATGAGCGCAACTCAGGGGCGGTGACAGGTATAAAATTTTAGGAGGGGCGAAATCCGTCGGGAAAATTTTGCCTGGCCCCAAATTTTTTTACGAGCCAAACTGCAAGCCGAACAGCGTCCGACTAGCTGGGAGGCAGGGGGCCGACGATGACAAAAAGCATTTTTTGCCCGCCAATTTTTTCTTTACTTGCCACATCAAAAACAATAGTGGGGGCGATATTTTTGAAAACAGTAAAATTCCCGTCATTTTAATAAGTTTGAAAAAAAGAGGGCACCCACCCCCGACCCCCCTGTGGCGCCGCCCCTGGCTCTACTTCAGAACCAAAAAAAAACCCTGTTCCTGATATGATTGAAAACTGCATTTGGTAGAAAAACATATTCCAAACTTTTGTCCATGACTGTATGTCTATTGCTCAAAGCAACCTTAGCCATGAATACGTTTGCTTGCCTTATTACTTTGTATAGTAGGCCAGCCAAGTCCTCAAAGAGTGACTTTGGGGGCATTTTTTGTTAATGCTCGGCATCCAGGCTTAAAGACTTGCAAAAATACTGAGGAATAACGTACAGCCGGATGACAAGCGCATTTCTGCCCCAAAGTGCCATTTTTTGCCCAAAATTTGAAAGAATGTCAAAAATCATGATTTTTCGTTTTTTGTCAGAATATGTAAAACCTGAAAATGACCTTTCAAATTACATAAGTTTTATTTTCAATTTGAAGTTATAAACCTGACTAATATACATTTGAAAGTTGAATATAACACACACATGTATGGAGCAATGAAACATAAAACCGTGATTTACTCAAAATAATAGTTTGTGAAATCTATCAATATTTCAAAGTTTTTTTTACACAATCTAAATTCGTCCATTTGAATGTTTTTATTGACTAGACATATAAATTAGTTATGATATCACATGCTGCGAATAAATTTTCAGATAACGTGAAAGATAACTCATCTTACATTATCCTAAAGCGGACGATGTATTTTTACCGGATGCGCATTTTGAATGAAAAATCGAATGTAGACCTAAATAGCGTAGGCCTACCGTATGTATTACATGTATGTACATGTATTAGGTAAGCGGCGAGAGGCCCACAAGTGGCTTATTTAAGGAGTTTAATCCCCCAACTGGATTATGGCTGCAATATACTTCACTTTAAAGGAAAATTTCTGAATTTTCGAAAATAAACATATTAGTTGTAGCATCACCATGGAAACCAGCTCTGAATAGACCACGCCCCTTTTGGGGCCGAAAATACACAATTTGACGTAATGTTTATCCTTTTGCTTATATTGATACACGTATATCTTGTCCTGGGGTGAAAGCTTTATACATGTAAAGAGGGAGGTGTGCTTGACAACCAAGCATAAAATCAAAGAAAATATTTATCCAATCATGTTGCCTAGCAACAGCATTTTCCCTAGCAACCATTTCAGCTCGTTCACAAATGAGTTGATTTTCAATTTTTAACACGATCTTCATTTTATAACTATATAGGCCTATAAAAATGATACACCTTTCATTAATATCATATCATTGATCTGATATTTATGTTAAGGTCAGAGTAGGAAAATAACCGTAATATGTGACAAATATACTGTGTTAACTCGAAACTTACACACCATAAAATATGGCTTTTTTATCACAATTACTTCGGACTGAGCTGAATTAGTCAATGAATTACATGTATTTGTGAGTGAAAAAAGTGCATTATTATACTGAAAGTGAAGAGATATGCATTAATCATTTAACCGTACAAAAACGATCTCAATCTGAAATATTAGTAAGTATCCATGACGACCATTTTGTTGCCTAGCAACAATATTTTGCATGGCTACCACACTTGTCATGGTATTTAGTGTTACATGTATAATGTTTTGCTGGAGAAGGTAAAAAGCCGATATGGGGGTCAAAACTGTATCAAGGTAAGGTGAAATAGCCCTGATATATGTAAAAGAGGATGATGATTTCAATAAATACAGTCTTGTGTAATAATAATAATAATGATGATGATGATGATGATGATGATGATGATAATAATAATAATAATTGTGTACCTCATTTTAACACGTTTTTGTTAAAGTGGTTATTTTCCGTATAAATGTCAAATTTTTACTTTTGGTCAAAAGGAAGAATTTGATCTGTAATTCATATCCTGCTTAAAACAAAATAGTAGATATCTAGGAAGCCTGATTGTTGTTCTCAAGTGTTTTGTCCTGGCCTTTTTGTCCATTTTGGGCCAAAATATTCTATTTTAGTCATTTTGGTCAATAATCATTTTGTGGGTTCAGTATTGGAATTCACATGACGGGGAATAGGTTTAAGGGATGTCGATCGTAGTTGATAACTACTATAACTACTAATTACCACCAAAAAATCTCATCCACACTGATCATGATATTTTGATTTGGCGGGCAATTTTTGGGCTAAAAATGATTCTTTTATCATTCGGTAAAAACTGAGAATAGTAGTCGAAATCGTTTTTATGAAGAGTGAAAAATACATGGCTTATATAGAAGAAGATAAAGGCCCCTAAAATTACTCTTTTCAATACACCGTTAGGTATTTTGGTCAAAATGGCAATTTTCGGGACCGGAAAATGTCTGTTTCATTTTTTCTTTTTTTCGGGGGGGGGGGAGGGGGTTCACAATTTGTCCCAGTTGTGACAAGTTTCTTGCGAAACCGGTCTCATTTGAAACTGCAGTCATTCCCCAAAGTATACTTATCGGTGCCATAAACACTATTCTGATTATTTTTGGGGGGGTATAGCAATTTTATCATATTTAGATAAAATATGATTATGGGGTCAAACTCGTTTCGGTATACCTTGAGACAAGCATGATTTGTGAAAAAGAAAAACATACCACAAAAATATCTCAATTAATGTCACCATTCATGATTCAGGGTACTGTATATAATTTTCTAATAAGGTACGTGTATTTGGCATTATATTAAAGTAGAATAAATTTTCTTTCTAATGAATTTAATCCCATTTAATTTACTTTTATAAATCAAAGTAATGATTACTTTGTGTGGTCAAAAAAAATCACGTTTGTCCCACTTTTGTGTATTGGTCACGACAACTAAATTGGTAGTATGTTGCTTACAGAACTCATAAAAACTGAATTACAAAAATCAATAATAAACAAGTAACAAATGCATTTTGTCTATTGTAATTATTAATAACTATCTGGTAAATAAAAAAAACACAAATAACCCTTACTCGGCATTGAAATGATATTGCACATGTTCACGTCTTCTGTTTATCAGACTGCATTCTAACTGACATCATGATGATCTGCACATCTCATTCATTTTAGGCCTTTTGTCAAAGTTATATGTACCCCCTTTGTACTACAAATTATTGGAAATCAGAAATGTACAACCTGAAAAAAAAATTTGTTCGTCCAGCTAAATTGAACGATTTAATAATAGTTTAACGCTCTCAGTGGGTTTCTTTGTTAAATAATATACAGAACCTACATGTACATATATAGCACACACATTAAACTGGGACAAACGCGATTTCGCGTCATTACAGAAAATTCAATATATCTCAAGATTGACACAACAAAATTAAATGAAATAAATTGTATTGAAAAGCATGGTCTTCTAGCTTAATGACAATACCCAACATAAATAATAATTTTCATTTGGACCATTTTTTAATGACAGACAATAGGTGTCAGATATGCCGTCCGCTGGTACCATACAAAGCGGAACGCTCGTACCTTCGTTCTATAAGGGTCCCCCCCCCTCGACCCGTTGCGTACAGTGGTTCAACTTGGGGGAGGGGGGCACTCAGTCGCTCACCAGAAATTCATTTTCAGATAATGGATTTAAAGCGCTGTGTACGCCAAACATGCGGTATAGAGGTACTAAAATATTAGGGGCTGTATGGCAATTTTTGGTTAAAGTGAAATCAATTTTCAGAAATCTTGTTTAAATTCGCTATTTTGATGTTAATTTTTACAAGAAAAATATGTGTTTACCAATAGTTATAAGAGAATTCCGCTAGCGAGCGTAGTGAGCGAGTGGTTTTGGAAAATTTGACACACAAAAAAAGCGTTTTGTAGTATTCTTTCGAAGTAATTCAATGTGAGCACAGACGGAGTTATGTAAGTGTATAAGCATTTGTAAGTATTTATTCAGGCCTTTATTTTTCGGGGGGGTGCGAAGTCAAGAAAACAGACCTTTGATACAAGAGGGGCTGCAGAACTTTTTATATGCGGAGGAGGGGCTGACTATTCTAAAATACTGGGTCGAGGGGCCCGCCTTATAGGGTCCCAGGGCGGAGCAACCTAAAGCTAACGGGTTCTAGCAGTTTCGTGGAGCTATTTTAACTCTCTGCCAACACTATTTTTCGTAGAATGGACATTCAACTATGATTAAAAATTACCCCACTTTCAAACTTGTTTGGCACTGTGAAGGTATAACTTTGTATTATGAAATGACATTAGGAGATCATTTTAAACATTGTGATAATTTGTTGGGGGTCAAGCTCGTGAGTTCTAGCGGTTTTATGAGAACACTTTGCCACCTGTTCACATTATTGTTTCTTGAAATGGATAGGCGACGATAATTAAAAACCAACCCACTTTCAAACAAATTGTGCACTCCCTTTGGTATGATTTTGATAGCATGCACTGCTGATAGCAGGTCATTTCAAAACATGGTGATAATTTGTCGGGGGTCCGGGAGCGTAACCCCTTGAAGCTGAGATCTACCTGTTTCATAAGCACATTTTGACCTAGTATAACACTATAGTTTCGTTATAGAACAGTCAATAATTAATTACTAGCATGCGTTCTTTTGGAAAAGTGTTTTTTTTTTGGGGGGGGGGAAGGGAGGGGGATGCGTAGGCACCCCCCCGCCGCATTTTAGCGGCATGTTATTCAGGTTGAATAACCGCGCTATCTGCTTTGAAATTAATGCGTTGTAAATGAATATCAATGGCGAAACTAAATAAAATTTTGAAGGAATGTAGAATGACAGAAACTTGGGGGAGGAATTTCAACACATTTTGTTTGGGTTTGATAAGTGTATCTGCAATATTGCCTCCGCTATCGTTGGTTCAAAGTAAATTCCTGCGAGCGAGCAGTTTTTAATGCGAAATAATTACTTTGGGAATGGGGGTGGGGGGAGAGAAGAAGAATTACTCATGGTCGTAAACTCATTTCGTCATGCATTACGGTTGAGTGAAATTGATAAAACTTGAATGATTTTTGACCATGAAAATAGAACCCTATCCGAGCAAACTTCCGTAATCTTCCTCAATCATAGATATGTTTAATCCTTTTATCAAGCTGAGCACTGGAATGGGTGGAGTAGGTTGGGTGAACATCAATCGTAATTGCTTACAAAATATGCCACAGAAGTGATATCTATGGTCCGAAACATTTTAACAATTGATAAACAAAGCAATCCCATCAACATGATCAACACAAGAAATACAATCGTCAAATATCAAAAACACACATTATTCAAATTTATGGAATGTTTTGCAAGAGTATTCCCTATAAACGTTGAAATCTCTAAATATCAAGTTCACCTCATCACTCTCGATAAGAATGACTTTACTTCATCCGGAGGTTCTTAAAATGTTGAACTGAACGTGGTATCTCTGTTACGATCAATAATGTCAGACTACCCGAATATTCACGTAGCAGCATATGCTGCCACTATGAGTAAAGAAAGTAGTTTTCAATAAGTTTTAAGTAAAAATAAAAATAACAATTTTAATTGATATACATGTAAGGACTAACTATTTCAAAAGATGATACACATGTAAGACCAATATCTTATTCAGCTCACCCCAGTTTTCTTTTCCTTTCTTCATTTCTCCTTTCGCTTTTGTTTAGGGACAGCAGATTGGGAAGGGGGTGCACATGTCCCCCCCCCTTAGGTACGCCACTGCCCCTGACTGGCGCATAAAAAGGGTTCTATCACTTGGACCATTTTTTTCAGACAGACTTTAGATTGATGGATGAAACTTACCTGAAGTATGTGATATTGAATATAAATAGCTGTAATAAATTTGGAGATTTAACTCTGTATTAACTAGGTGGTCAAATTGACATCCCCCACACGAATTTTGCGACTATTCCGCAGCGCAAATTGTTTTGACTACATCGCTCGTTGTCTTTTTACTTTCAAATCTTGCGCATCTGATCATTTTCGTGAAAATCAACATACCGTTTTGACTCTGCGTGACCTTTTATACATGCGTGTTAGCAAAAAAAAATGAAACAAATAAAAAAATGCTGAAAAACGTAATTTTGTGTACAAAATCAATGCAAATTGTGTTTTCAGCCAAAAATCATAAATGTATGAATATTTTTGTCTCGCCTTAACAAAGTTTGGCAGAGAACTAGTAATCAATTTTCCTGTTGGTCTGTTGGTGTGCAAGTCTGCATGTTGGTCTGTTAGTCTGTTACAAAAATGTTAATGTTTTTGTTTAACTTGCTCTCATTTCTTTATTTCTGCATCAATTGTGTTCACGCTCAGAGGCGTCGATCCTGAGGGGGCAGTGGGCGATCGGCCCTTTTTCGGCGCGCTTAGCGCGCAAAATTCTGTATTACAATTTGACGTGCGGAGCGCGCCGAAAATTTTGGACATTTTTTCACTTTAGCCCCCCCCCCCAATCCGAAACATGGATCGACGCCCCTGCTCACGCTTGGTACAAATGATTCTTGGGTAATACCACATAAGTATTGATGAGGATGATGAGGTCAAAGGTCATCTAGGGTCAAAAGGTCAAATGATATGAGGGCATGTGCATCATTTTTCTTAAAGTTTTTTTTTGTGCATCAGCTGTGTTCAAACTTGGAACAAATGATCAGTGGGAATAATACCACATATTTATTGATAAGCATCGAGAGTTCACAGGTCATTTAGGGGTCAAAAGATCAAATGATGTTTTTCTGCATGAATTTTGTTCAAACTTGGAACAAATGATCAGTGGGTAATACCATATGTTTTGTTGATGAGGATGGAGAGATCAAAGGTCATCTAGCATGTTTTATTGATCGCAAAGTCAGGCGAGACACTTGGTTCGCGACTTCGCGAACCACCTTGTTGCTATTACTGATTCATATGGATTAATTTTATGTTGTTTATTATCGTAACAGAGTCAGCGATAAATTTGTAAACAATACAAAACCAAAACATAAAAATCAAAGAAATACATAAGAAATTAATTCTGATACGGCGATTTGTCTTACAGATAATTGTAGATAATTGTTAGAAATGTCAGAAAAAATATTTTCACCAAAACTTTTTACTAGCCATTTTAAGTGAGTTGTAGGCGAAAACATAATGTTATAGCTACTCTTATTTGCGTAATTTTAATTAAATTACCTTAAAAAATATACACAAAAGTAGTGTTTTTTAATATAACTATACAGTCTTGTAGTTTACATCCAGCTCTATGCGCACGAAAATGTTCGCTGCGATCGCGCCATCTACGGCCGAGATTTGAAGGGGGGTCAAACTGACCCCCCCCCCGTAAAACCTAGTCTGAAATAGCCCAATTAAAATAGGGTTAAAGGTAGCACGTTACTTTGTATAATGTGCACTTGATATGCTATGTTTGACATAATTGTACTTTCTGTTATATTTCAAGAAATGGATGGGTTTTCAAGTAACTTGGCTTTAGTGTTTGACTTTGTTTCACCATAGACAGATGAAGTGATTAAATCGTGTTGTGAAGTTGTTTAATCATTTCTTTATTCAGGTAAAAGAAAAGTGTACATAAAGCCAGGTCCATCGTCCTTTACCGGACTATAATGGCAGGCTGAGACAAAAATATGATATTGACAAAACAGTGAAAACAGTACACGTGTTACATATTACGATAAAAAAATATATATACGTACAACAAAGATACATAAATTGAAATATATAGACGATCTTACAGACGTACGCATATACATATATCTAGACTAGACTCACATTACATTAACAACATATACATAACGACACAAGCACAATACATATTAATGACTTGACATTCAGAATGTGACAGCAAAAAACAAAATGAATACATGTAGGTGTATAAACGTAACGTAAATAGTTCTTATATAATGTCATTGCAGGGCCATGGGTTTTCTGTGTCTTAAGTATAAAGTTCCTGGAGTCAGATCTGAATTCCCTGGCAAGAAAGCATCCCTCCCGAAAAAAAATAGCACTATAGAAAATAATCTTGATCAATTTGTTTTGTATGTTTGTTTTAATTGTTGTCGTAGTAGTATCCGAAAATTATATTAGATGCTAGTCCATGTTCGCAGCTTCACATCGATTTTTCATAACATTTTTTTAATTCTAAGCATTTGATCTTCTATGACACGGAAAACCCATGACCCTCTATATCCTATTAATATCTGTAGCATTTTTTTTTCAAATTATAGGTATTTAATCTACTATGACACGAAAAAACCCCATGACCCTCTATCCTACAGGGGATTTACTTGACATGGAGAAAGACCGGTAGGCCGGAGGCCCCCCCCCCCCCACCCCCACTCCCTCGGCCCCACTTACCTGCTGTCCTGCACCCACCAAACTCCGCCCACGATGGAAGATGTTTGTGAGTTCAGTATAAAAGTAAAATAGTATATATCGGTATCTAGCATTAATTTCCCGACTCATTAACCAATATCGCATGTACAGCGAATCATCATTTGTTATAATTAGGTTGCAACTATAATTATTACAGAGTTTTCGGTAGGATAGTGTTTTATCCGACTTAGATTTTGAGTTGTTTCACCGCTCCCCAGTTTTGATTAAAACTTAGATTTCGAGGTGCTTCACCTCTCCCCAGTTTTGTTCCCTTCTACCATAGAATATAGAAAAAGAAGCAAGAATGGCTATTTTGCTCAGACTGGTTATGAAATCAGATGGTTTTCATGCACCAATGTATATGTTTACATATTTTAACATATACGCGTCAACAAACATTTGTACGAAAACCTTAAAAAAAAAAAAAAAAACAATGCCCCAGCCGTCTTAGATGCAGAGGCATAACAAAACAGCTTTTCGAAAATATCAAATGTTACGTAAATCGTTAATCTCAAATTGTATCTTTCTTATAGAAAGTCCAGAGTCACTGGAAACTCAACAGTACAGGACGGTTGTCCGGGTACGAAATCAATGAAGAGGATGAGTTTATGACCATCACGCCGAGAAACGTGACAGTACACAAACATGAGAAGAACATCCTGTGCGTCGAATACGGAACAAAGGCGCATCCACATCTGATATTCCTCTTCTTTCGATACCAAGTAATTCCACTTTATATTTGTATTAAAGGTCAAACGGCATTATACGAAACCCCTAAGGTGACATGAAATATAGGCCTTACATGTATATTTTTTTTTGCTAAATCCTTCTCACGACTTATAGATCATTACATCGACTTATAATTCGTACCCGATTTATAAGTACAAGTCGTTCCAACGACTTGAAATTTAAGGGATCGACTTATATACAAACATGTTGTGCATATCACCTTAGGGGCTCCTTAGTATTTATTATATCAAAGGTAATTTCATAAACTGGTAAGTACAACCTTCATGTAGAAGAATTAAAAACAAATGCTATCCAGTGGATTTTTCCATCACCATGCCCAAAATATTATTTGCAGTGTGTACGTTGTTGAATCATTCAGTTTGTTTTTTACTGTGTGTGTGTGTGTGTGTGTGTGTGTGTGTGTGTGTGTGTGCGTGTATTTTTGGCTGTCAGCTTAAACTGCTTGTACAGGCCTGTCTAATGATCACCTGTTGTAGAATCCTGGATCCGCCGGTGTTATATTATTCTCAAATGTTATTTTTTGTGAAGCAGGGGTAAATCCGGCACGCAAGCGCGGCGAGCAAGCGGTTTAACCCTATGGTAACTGGGGGGGGGGGTCAATTTGACCCCCCGTCAAATTTCGCAACCATGCCGCCGCGCGAAATTTTTTGACTTTTTACTTTCAAGTCTTGCGCATCTTTTGAGACTGTTTTCGCGAAAA
>JZLH01S0110405.1:35227-49252 GCA_001188425.1 Eucidaris tribuloides | reverse complement strand
AAGTATGACCACAGAAGTGCAATAAAACTAAGAGAGGAATGTACTCTCCACGAAAATTCGACGCAAGGAATCGAAAACTCCTCGTCAAATGACATCACTTTTTAATATTGATTAAACAGAAGCAAGTCCCATCAACATGATCAACACAAGAAATACATTCGTCAATTAAAAAACCACATCTGCCAATAACTAGCGATGGTAGATGCACAAGGAGTGAATCACCTCTGACTAAAAACGTTGAAATACTCTAACAACGTATGGACAATCCAAACATAGTCATTCACTCATCAGCAAATTGCTAGAATTAACAGAAACCCGATTATATCATTTGATACTATTTGATCTTCACACCAAAAACCGGAGGGTTACTTACATGACGAGAAAATGTTAATCATCCGTGAATTAGCAGGTAAATGGAAGTGGATACGATGCAGATTTTACGACCACTCAAATTCTATAACTGATCTATGCTCAAAAACGCTACGTAACAATAAAAACGAACTTGATAAATGATGATCAAGCATGCATAATGAATATTATGAAACATTTCAATGGGTTATCGTTAGTTTGATACACCGAACGGGTAGAACAATATACTGGTATTAAATTCTTCTACACATTTTGTTAATGTTACAGTGTAATAAAATATCAGTCTAACTTTATCAATTGTAAAAAGAAACGATCGCTAAAGACAGGAAAAAGGAATCGCCAAATAGCCAAACAACACACGATATTCACGAGCACAATAGTGCACTATGAGTAAAGAAAGTAGTTTTAATAATGGGCAATAACTAAATGTAAAAGTACTTAAACATAGAAAACCAAAAGTTAGATTTATTATATCATTAAGTTTATTGACTAATCATAAAGATGATACCACTATGTAAGTTTATCCAATATCTTATTGTTCAGTTTGTGGACAGATGAATATTCAGAGCAAGGTCAACTCTACCCGCCCATGGTATTCCTACTTTCCTTTCTTCATTTATTCCTCCGGATTATTAAGCCACTGGTACCATGTTTCAAATATAGGAGCCATATAGAACAATATGGAGAAAGTGGACCGTGCATACAATTGTCTAGTCCTCGCGCTTCAAGAATTGCCAGTAGCCCCCTACGTGTAGTTAGCTCACTAGTGCTGGCCTGTCTATATGAAGCCCCGTTCCGCAATCTTCCTAGCGACTAGCAGCACTATAATTCAAGAGGGTTTCTCTATTTCTACTTATGTATGAAAGTCATGTTTAAGCACAGACAGTAGCATGTAGATGAGATCTGGATTGAAATGACATTATCACTGGAGATGGATGTGGATAGAATTGAAAATTAAAAACGAAACGTCGATCATCATGATTTACATTTCTGAGAGCATACTTTAATCGTGTAGGTCCATTAATAGGCAAAATATCACGCCAATGTACAATCCCCCACACGAATTTGGCGAACTATTCGGCCACGCAAACTTGTGTTGACTACTCGCTGCGTATGCTTTTTACCTTTCAAATCTGCTCCTGACATTTTCGTGAAAATCAAACATAACCGTTTTGACTTGCGTGTACCTTTGTGTATACTATGCGTGTTAGAAAAAAAAAATAAATGGAAACAAATAAAAAAATGGCTGAAAAACTACGTTTGTGTACAAAATCAATGCAAATTGTGTTTCACCAAAAATCATAAATGTATGGAAATATTTTGTCTCGCCTTTAGACAAAGTTTGGCAGAGGAACTAGTAAGGAGATTTTCTGTGGTCGTTGGTCGTGCAAAGTCTGCATGTTGGATCTGTGGTAGTAACTGTTACAACCTCTACAATCAGTCGGACTAAAAATGTAAACAGTAATAGTTATTTGGTTACAAGACGCTACTGATGAATAGAAAATGTTATCCCTAACATTGACTCTTCAAGTTATGAATGATTGTCCTACATAGCACCAACTGCGTGCTCATATGACTCAGACTCACCAACAACACAAGGCTCCAAGATGACCAGGCGTCGATGCCTGGCATGAGAAGAGGTTCAAGAATGTGCACGTGGAAGGAGAGAAATTGCGAAATATCACAAGAGGACCTTAACACTGCTATACGACTACAGAATCTGTGGCTCAGAAGACGAGAAATCTCGGCATTAAGTACTGGGAGCGATTCTTGGAGTAAAGGAACCCACTTTCGTCTCCAATCGGACTGTCAATAAAAACAAACTTGATGGTGCTCAAGTATGCACAAACAATACATTTCTGTGAAAAATTTTCAAGACGAGTTAATTTGACAGGTATGTGAAAATACAGACGGAATCGGTGTCGACAATATATAGAGTCATGAGTTCTTCCGCCGAAAATTCTTTTGTATTTAGCGAGGGAGTCAACAAAAAATTCTATTCTACATAACTTACAATTCGTATATAAGGAACCCGATGCTAAACACGGCAAAAGTCTCGCCAAATTGCAACACATGCCCAAACATTCTCGTGAAAACCAGCGACTTGGACATGATGACGAGTCAACGCTGAAATGCACACTGGATCGACGAACTGAGTATAATCGTACCTTACGCCTTGCTCACCAAATACCCACATATAATAGAGAGTCCAAAAAAGATACTTAGTGCGTCGTTAACTTGGGAATACGCAGGTAGCATCTGTGGTTAGATGTCTGGCCATATTTTTATATGTAAGCCCGATAAATGTCAATATATTTCAGAGCGTGCATAACTATACTTCCAAGAGATCAATTTATTAATAGTATGAAAATATTATAAGAAGCGATTGAAGTTGAATGTATTATGATAAGAAAACTGAGGTACATACTAGGGGAGATCAAAGAGTTAAAACTGATAATTCAGATGAGTTGCATGAGTTTCCTCCCAATTTTTCTTCATTTAATATATGTCCTGTTCTCATTAGTATATAATCAGTTGTGCACAACAGCTGTGTCAACTTGGGACAAATGATCAGTGGGAAATAATACACATCTTTTACACATAGTATAAGCATGCCGAGAGGTTCACAGGTCATTTAGTCGTTCGGATCAATAAGTATGAGAGATGAATGTAATGATTACAGTCTACGCACATAGTCAAGAAATATGTGTATTCTCAAAATTGCTCTACTCGTGGAGAATGACAAAAAATGATATCCATAGTCGGCTAATACAAATAACGACGCACTGCCACATATCTTATCAGTTGAGACGGAATTAGAGCATCAGATCAAAGGTCATCTATGCAGTATGATATTGTCATTTATATTGCATGTCGCGAGCAACAGACACTATGAGAATGAGGACACAACGTAACTGGTTCGGTCTCACATCGGAATAGACACACAACTGGACCTTAAGACGAGAAATCTAGGATTAAGTAGGAGATGCGTGTAATATTGTAATCCGCGAACTCAATCGTCACCCATATCGTGATCTGTCTAATACTAAAGCAACTTGATCGTGCATCAAGTAAGTCATTAATTGCGATTTGAATATCTGAATAAGCATTCAGATGGTATTTACGTATACTGGATTGAAAGAGGCAGTACGATGGAAAATGGGTAAAAACAAAAGTTAAACAAAACCAACTAAACATAAAAAATTCAATAGAAATAGATCAAAAACTTTTATGATAATCGTACCAGTGTAATGAAGAAGTGCATCCTTTAAACACGACTATATCAATGATATATAAGAGACTGCTAGAGATCTCACAGAGGAGAAAGAAGAAAATAGCGACGTTTTCACCAAACTTTTTATAATAAGCACACTGAGTCTAAGGTGAGTAGAATCAGTTAACGAAACAGAACAATCAAATATGACTTTGGATCATCTAAAAAAGTCATTACTCACGTTATTCGCGTCATTTAAATTAACAGAGGTCAAACGCGATGTCACGCACGAGTAACTGTACCGATACCTGAAACACATAAAATACGACCCACACAATAACGAATAAGATAATGATGCCTTTTTTAATATATCTATACAGTCTTGTAGTTTAAAATTCAAGAGCTCGTTAAACGCATATAGCAGGTACGTGCTCTGATGGTAGAAAAATGTTTCGCTAGGATTTCCTGCCTTTTTAGCTGTCTAGAAGGTCGCTACGGCGAGATTTGAAGGGGGGTTCACAAGTTCGAAACTGCACTCCACGCGGCATACTTTTCAGAGTTTCTTTTATTATCCCGCAACCAGATGTATAAGAGATAATCTGAAATAGCCAATTAAAAAGGGTTACGAAAGAGGTTTAATCATGTTTACATTAATAGCTATTGAGGGATGGAAATTGATGCACTTATATCGAGTAAATCATGTTATTTTGAGTCTTCCAGGTATTATTTTTACTATATATCCGTGTCCTCATATAGAAATGGAATAAATGCAGTTCACATGTTCAAGTAACTTGGTTAGTGTTTGCTTTGTTTCACGCATAGACAGATGAAGGATTAAATCGTGTGTGAAGTGTTTAATCATTTCTTTATTGCAAGTAAAACGAAAACGTGTACATAAAGCAGGTCACATCGTCCTAGTAAACGACTATAATGGCAGGCTGAGACAAAAATATGATATTGACAAAAACGTGAAACAGGAGCACGTGTCCTCACCTAACATATATTACGTCGTATCAGACAAAGAATATATATCCGATAAATCAAACGTTAACAAATACGAAAATATAGTATTCACCCATATAACCAATTGGAACAAGGAATGACACAAAGCACCAGCACTCCTTACAAAGACAGTCGACACGTAACATCATAGCCCAACAAATAATACAGCAAATGTAACGACTCACATACATGTCAAGATTCTAGAATTACATAAAATATGCAATCAGTGAACAGACAAAATGACATAGAAAACAAATACACTATCTAATCTTAAAATTGTGAGATTTAGACAATGACCAAGCAGAAAACGCAATGTACAGGGCATAAAAGAACAAAGAAATATGTAAGCGACTAGTTTATAAGTGAGTGATAAGAGCGGTAGCTGTGAATATTTGAACTTCATTTGTCATACCAAATGTCATTAGCGAGTAGGAGCTATAAAAATAGCGGTTGGACTGTGTCTTGTAGACCAAATAATAGACTCAATGCAATATTTACCTGAGAGAGTCATAACACTCAAGCTGGTTTAGTATTTGAAATACAACGCACGGGTTTTAACAATATCCACTGTCATTTAATGTCTCTGCACTTTTGTATACAGTGTAAACAAATTGCGTACTTCACTTTAGTCAATTACCGTAAAGAACCGAATGCTAAAAATCGGAAAAGACTTCGAAATAACCCACACACGGCAGAAGCATCCTGATGCAAACACTCTCCGAAATAAAATAGAAAATTATTATCATGAGAATAATTCAATGGAGAAATAATCTTGATCAATGTCAATAGTGTCGATATCTCATGTTTTTAATTGTGTGTTCGCACTGGAGTAGTTACCCACTTTGGCACAAACGATCTAATAATACGAGAACCTAGCACTAGTTACCAATAGTATTTTCTAGCCAATTTCAGATGCTTCACATCGATTTTTTCGTTAACTGGAAAATCGCATCATGTACTTCTGGGTTATAAGTCTGTGCACAGTTCATTTTTTAGATGTACAGTGTCTATCACACCTCGTTCGAATCTTCCTAAAGCATACTTTCACGGAGTATATTATTAATTTATCTTGACCAATTGATAAGGGACGGCGATGCCTAGGTCTTTATTTATTTTTTGATGAAACATTGAATACGGAAATACCGAATCATTCATCATTTAAATCTATCCCGTGGTCTTTTATGACTAAATATTCTGCTTTGTGTCAATAGAAAATCATGTACTATGCAATTAAGGTATTACACTATACAATTCGTCGGACATCCGTACTAATGAATAGAGACGCTCTAAACACTGAAAATGATGTAATTGCAAAAGCACATGCCAACACTCGCTCTCAGAGTGACATGCCACAACACGATAGACCGGCAGGTGAATTCAACTGCTCGTGACACACCAATCATCGAAATACTATCCTATTACACCCTTAACATTGTATAAGGGAGCATAAGATACCGGTCTCTAAACTATGAAAATCACGGCGATATATGAGAGAGAGACGTTAATAATGAAGCCCAAATTCGCATCCACGACGTACAATAAAAACAACTGTGATAGTGTAGCTAGCAAGCATGGCATAATGACTTACTGAACACATTTCAATTGGTTATCGTTATTCGTGATAATACCAACGGAACGGGTAAAGAGAGTATACGAGTATAAAGCTCTTCTCCCCACTTTTGTATTATACAGTGATAACCAAATACCAGTCTAACCTACAATCGTAAAGAAACGATGCTAAAACAGGAAAAAGGAATCCAATTGGCCACACATGGCAAACATCTCTGAAACCAAACTGACATGATGCAATAGTCAGCACCGGTCAATGCGATTGGTCACCCCACCCACTGAGTATCACTGTACCACGCAAATACGCCTATATACAATATGTAAGGATACCAAAATTCAGTGCCTTCGTAACGAATTCAGGTAGCGTCTGTGTTACAGTGCTGGCCTCTCTTTATAAATGAAGAGGCGCTCCCTGTCTCGCCATCTCCTAACTGTCGCATCACTTTCAGGTGTCTTGTTTTAACTTTACTTGTCAAAAATTGACAAGCGAGATGACGCATGTTTAATCAAACTTGGGATGGGAAAAAACTGAACCCATATTTGATTCTAATACCGGCTTTTTCTAACGACTTTTCCGCGTGCATAAAAACTCAGTCAAGACATGGAAGATGGTTTTGTGATGTCAGTAAGTAAATTAGTAATATACGGTCTAGCAGTAATTTCCCGACTCATTAACCAATAGCGATGCTACAGCGAATATCATTTGTTATTAATTAGTTCAACTTAATACATCTACAAATCGTCGGACTAATTTCGTAAATCATACGCGGTAAAACAAGAAAGTCTAATAAAAAAGCAGTAAGGAAGCCAAACACCTCGAGGGTATCTGCACTCAAATAGTGAACTTTTATCCGACTTAGCCACATTGCCACATGAGGTTGTTTCAGCCGCTCGCCACACATGAGACCCAAGTTCATTGAGATATTTTAAAAAATGTCCATCGAGCGAACCAAAATAAATAACATACACGATAGGACATTGCTATCCACGACTAGCAGATACCCGGGCTACAGAAGATAAATTCGTCCTTGCGGCATTGACATTATGGAGGATGCGTTTAAATATGAACATTTTCGTCTCCAACGACTGTACAATAAAATATACACAAACTTGATGGCTGTGGCATCAAGTAGCCAAAAGACTATTATGAAACCTTCAACTGGTAACCGTTATTGGTTGAAATACAAGGAACGGGTTAACAATATCCTGTATTTTAAATTTCTATGTGCACAATTATTTGTTATTTTAACAGAGAGATAGTAACAAAAGGCAGTCGTTCAAACTATTAGCAATCGGGTAGAGAAGCGATCAGCAAACTGGAAAGCATTCGCCAATAATTGCTACTTTGACACATGCTAAAGCACCTCTGAAACGCAGCGACTTGGACTATGAGCGGTCAAATGCTATCGTCGACCACGACTGATATAAATCACCACGCAAATACGAACCACATTACAATAAGAAACGGTAAAATTTCAGATAGCAGTCGCTTATAGATGAATCGCAGTGCTTCTGTTGTTATGATGGGCTGAGTCCTTTTACTAAAATGAAGCGTCCCAATCGTTCGAGATATTCCTACGCATATCTTTCAATGAGTTTTTTTATAAATTATTTGAGAATTTTATGATAGCACGATGAAGGTTGTTAAATTTTCTGTTTTCGATGAACTGTTAAAATAAGGGAGAATAAACGATACTGTCATTAGTTTAGCACTGTCTCCGAGCAATTTATTATATTACTTCTTCCAGCCAATAAAAAAAAAAAATCAGTATCAACAACCATAACACTAACAATGCCAGGACAATTCGAATATATGCCCACAGCCGCCTAGATGCAGAGGCGAATCGCTCAACAGCTTTTCGAAAAAAAATCTAAAAAATGTATCTCATACATTGCCAAAAGATTGGCTCAAAACGCTCCTCTCCAAAAACCGACATAAATCCTGCCACAACATCAAATCCAAATGTATACTTGAGACCGTAATGAGCAAGAGTGCTGATAGATTCAAAAATGCCAAGTCCAGCAAAAACCATTCAAATACACAACTGTTAAAGGTAATCCACTACAGAGACAGGGTAAAAGACGCAGGAAATGCTCTGGGTATGTATCACGGAGGTACGGATGAGGAAATCATAGTGAGTTAACACGAGAGGATTTTGTGAAGATTTATAATATAATCCAAAGAAATGACCAGGCAGATTCTGGTTCAACATAAATTGACTGTTCATGTTCGCAGATAAACGTGACCCATTACTAATTGTACTAATGAGCAAAGTTTCAGAATGGACAAACATCACATAAACATCCGCCTGGGTGCGTCGGAGTTAATTTACTCTGGATATTTCTACAACTATATGGCATCTGCGCAACCACGAGGTACACTTGAGATACTACCGCCTCTTTTCGATACCCCCCCCAACAAGTCGACTATTCTTCCCATCACGCTACAGAAACACTCCATGACTTTTTTACCTATACTCTACGTGGCTACTTCAAGTTTCTTTCAGTAACGCGTTTATACTATTAACGCGCAGTATCTATACGGAGATTACTCTCCAATAATCTCAAGTAATGGAGTACATGGAAACTAGAGAACTAGACCCTAACTGTAATATTACTTAATTAATCATTTTGCAATTAATATCATAGACACAATGAATCGCTTTACTTCATCATATTATTTGAGCGAGTGATTGCATAATGATTGTCATAAGAATTGTTTACCATCATCCGACTAAATTGTCGTACCCAATCACGATTTAATGATTAGATATCATACACAATATGCATGTGCTGTCTGCACTACGACTTGAATTCTTCTAGCGCTAGGATCGAATGGAAATCACTAACTCTGTTACTTTCTATGCAATGCCTTATTGCGTAAAATTTGATGTTCTAGAGACTCAGCAATGGCACTACTTCGTACATCATACTTCTTTGTTTGCTGACTTAATAATTGGCCCATTTACCGTGGGCTCCTGCTTTGGATAGTCCAAAAATTTAATACTTCTGATCAATATACAAAGGCTAAACCGCTTTTAGTGGTCATTTGATATTCAAGGGAAATACTTGGTACACGCTGGTATTGTATATGGACTCACAATAGTGTTGCAACGCACTAAGTCGCATCCTCAAAAAAAGTCAGAGGTAACGTTAACATAACGAACAGAGGGAAATGCTATCCGCGACTCACAGACTTTTAGAGAATGCCTAAATTTTGCAACGCTCCAAAGTATCACATATGATGTCACCATATAAACCAGTCAAAACATCACTGACAATTGGGCCTAGGTAAAAAGTTCAATTTTGAAGATCGTAACTCACAGAGATAGATAACATATCATAATTAGGCAGTAGTTCAATAAGTAATAAATTTGCAGAAAGAACTTACCTATTGAGACATGGTAATGAAATTGACAACAGATTCGAGTATGCTATGGCATCAAAATTCATTGATATCTATTTAAAGGATCTACGTCTTTGGATATATTTCATGTTTGTGTTGTTATGTGTGCTTGTGTGTGTGTGGATGGTGTGGTTGTGTGAGTGGGAGGTGTTTGTCGTTTGTGTTGTTGTAGCCTATGTGTGTGTGTGTATTGTGATGTTCATTACCAGTGTGTAGTGAATGTCGTCAGATGTAGTGCTAAAGTCGGCGAAATATATTGTGCCCGGGTGTCGCCGAGTAATTTTTGCTTGAGTCGGCACAGCTTAACTGACTTGGAGCTTAGTGGGCGCATCCGTCTAAAATCCTAGGAAGGTCGGCAGACACGGCAAGCATGCTACTTAGTAGTTAGAATCCGATCCGCGCGTGAGATGTATACATTAGTTCACTCTTCTTCGCAACCAATGTTGTTCATAGAGTTATCTTTTTGTGAAGCAGAGAGTGTAGAATCCACTTGGGATGGACTGACTAGAAATGTACGAGCAGGGTGGTGCAGACAAAGCGGGATTCTGTCAGGATTAAAGCCTATGGGTACATGGGGAGGGCGACGACAGGCACTTTTGAAAAGATTTTTGGATCCACAGTTGTTAGTAAAACTAAAAGAAGAGGACAGTGCGAGACGGGCAGGCCTGCAAGAGGGAAAAAGCAGACTCCGGGAATCCTTTACTGCCTCGTCCAGTCAAATTTTCGCCCGGTACGTGCATGCTGCTGTAACGCTATCAACACTTAAATACTTTGTGACTTTGCCTGTTTTTAACGCCGCAAACCGGGCAATGGTAGGCCCGCTAGCAAGAACCATTAATGTTATGATCCTGGGGCATAGGATCAAGACGCGTCAATGTTAAGAAATTACCTGCAAGTTAACTGCAGAATTGTATACTTCTCAAGATGAGCGCACTTGAAGAGCCATGACTGAGTTATCGACGAAGCTTGCACAATAAGACCGAACATAGCGCCTGTTAACCAGGGACCCCTATAACTATTGGGGCAAAGGTCATTACGACTGACGGCGACTCTATTATATAACATGTCATAACTCATATGCACCCTATATGTTCACTGGGGTTAGTAATTTCTGACAAAACAGTGCTTAGCCTGTCAAGTAGAAGCAAAGATGCATCCTCTACCTATACAAAAAATCAATGCAATTGTACAAGAGCGCAGAAAATCATAATAAGTGTCAATTGTATATGATTTATGGTTAAAAGTCACAAATATAAGGTCATAGCTCATAATGTACTCAAATGAGGGTTGATCAACATATTAGTGTAATATTAGCTGAATATTACTCTAACATTGCTATTTATGAATTGCAAAAGTGTCCAGTTGTGGAAATCCAGCATAATGTATTACATGTATATCGACGAAAAAACAGCTAAATTCAATAACAGCAAAGTTAGACACCAAAAAGAATTACTGAAAAAAAATTCCATAAAGAAAATAAAGACCATAATAAAAAAATACTAAAAAATAAATTTCCTGATGAGCTATTTTCAACTCTGCTTTAATCCTATTGCTATGGTTGCGAAGGATCTAGTGAGCACAAAACTGGACAGCTACGCCGCCCCTCTCATGACGAGCCAATGACAGATGGTTTTGACAAGTGCTTCAAATCCATCGCTCAACATATGAACGACACATTGTGGATCAATCTAAGAATATATCCTGTAAGAGAATGATCTATGTGAAGAGATTGAGTCATCTTCCCATAATACTTACAGAAAACTGAACAAAAAACAAATTATAGTAGATATGTAGATAGTAGATTTAGCTCATGGCTCTAGTTATAAATTGTAACATAGCTGGTTACTATATGATAATTAACTATAGTACAGTAAATTAACTATGAATGATCGAGCAGATAGAATAATAGTAGTCATAGTAGTAATAGTAAGTATTATAGTAAGTATAAAGTTACGTAGTAGTTAGATAAAACATAGCAGTATATAGTAGTTAGTAGTATATAGAATAGTGTATATAAGAGAGAGCAATCGACTTCGCCATTATTATGCACTACTTACTTAATCCACTACCATACCTAGTTTCTACTACACTTAATCCTCTCATGTACAGTGTCCAATGATATTGTTCATGTTGTTGTGTTAGTAGGTCGTTAAGGTACTGTCTTATTAAATATGTTTATTTTATTTTAACATGGAAATTAGCATGTAGTGAACTATGATTCCGCTCATATCGGAGTCGCTATTTTGTAACATACGTTGAGGTCAAAATAAATGGTCTGGCGTGCAAGATAGCGCGATCGGAGGCGACGGACGCCCAGGAGGATTTATTTTCTGAAAGAGGGGGGGTGTTTGCGAGGCGCGTCAAAAAAAGATCTCGAGTTCCGCATTTTTCCCCCGTCACCCCTCCGTAAAAACTGTCTGAAATGCCCAGCTTAAAATAGGCCAATTTCTGACATTGGAAATGCTTGAACGAATACACTACAATATAGTGGGAGAGGGGGGTCGACTGGGGGGTTTGCGAGCACAAAATTTTTTTGAAGATTCCGAAATTCCTGACAAGGTTCCAAAATTTATCAGTATCAAACGTGGAGCTAGGGTGGCGGTCGGACACTAGAGAAAACATCATAATTGTAGGGGGAGAGAGAGAGAGAGAGAGGCAGTGCGAGAAGTGTTAGTTGAGTGAAGGTTCGTTAGGGCGGGGGGGACGGGTAAAACTTTTATTTCTCCAAATCCATGTCCATAACTTATATTTATGGCACCAAGTGCGCCGGTCAAGTCAGCTGAGCGCGAGAGAGAGAGCATCCAAACACATGGTCCTGTGCCGGGCTGTAACAGAGGTTGCCTCATGATAGACTACAATGTATTTTTGTCCTGCTAGATTCCTGCTAGGCTGACAAAGCTCCGTTCTAGACAGTCCCGGTTTGGAAGCTACCTTGATAGAAACATGCGGTCATCGAAAAGGAGTTATGAAATAGCCCACTAGAGAAGTGAGAGCATCGGCTCACCAAGGGGAGGAGTCGGAGCAGTAGTAAACTAGATATAGCCGGTTCATGTCTTAATTCCCTCTCAAGTATTCATGAAGTCTGTGTAATTATCTGTAACAATTAGAGGTAACAGGGTGTATTTAAAAAATAACGTGGGTATTTGCCTTTAAATAGATCGATAGGAGCATCTAAATACTTAAGTATGTAAAATTAAAATTGTTAATTTGATATGTAATAACACAAAAAAATACAGCAGATAATACTGGCATGCAGGTGATTATTGCGAGTGAAGAGTGGACATTTTTGTTGGAGGTGGTTTCAATGCGATATCGATAATCATTTTTATGTAATTCATGCTTATTTAAAAAGTTAGGGTTCAGATTTTACTCAATATCCAACCCCCTGTACAAAATTGAAACTGTACAGAAATCAAATGGTGTGTGTGAGAGTGTGTGCCTTGTCCACACACAATAGCAATACACAATGGCTGTGCATATCGGTATTGGAAACTCTGGAATGCAATATTCTCATCTGGGTCTGGAGAAGATGAATGCTTTATTTATATTCATTAGAAATCAGCCTGGGCACTGGTAGTCTCAATGAAAGGTGTACATGTAGGGTCCCTTACAGAAATGAACCATGGTAATACCATGGTTTTGACCAATATACCATGGTATTTTGGTCAATACCATGGTACTACCATGGTATTCCCATTGTTTAAGAATGTTCATTTTTATAAGGGGTGAGATGCAAGCATGTGTTTCCATGCTTTGTCATACAGTACTAGATTTTGCCATTCAAGCTAACAGACATTAGTTCTCAGTGTTACCATCAATCATAGATTTCCTTGTTTATAATCAAATTACATCTTTATCAGCAGCATCAACATAATTATTTTGATTGTATGGAATCATTTATCAACACTTCAAATCCATTAAAAACATTTTTAAAAAATCTTCAGGGCACGAAGTTTGATTTCCTTTTTTACAAAGGTTGTGAATAAAGACTGGTAGGGGCCAGGCTACTTTCTAACGAATATCAATAAAGCATTCATCTTCCCCAGACCCAGATGAGAATATTGCATTCCAGAGTTTCCAATGGCGATATGCACAGCCATTGTCTATTGCTATTGTGCGTGGACGAGGCACACACTCTCTCACACATACACTATTTGATTTCTGTACAGTCTCAATTTTGTACAGGGGGTTGGATATTGAGCAAAATCTGAACCCTAACTTTTTAAATAAGCGTGAATTACATAAAAATGATTATTGATATCGTATTGAAACCACCTCCAACAAAAATGTCCACTGTTCAGCAATAACTCATACTCGGGCCAGTATTATCTGGTGTATAGTTTTTGTGTTATTACATATCAAAATTAACAAATTTTATTGTTAACACCTATTATAAGCCACCCAGTTCCAAAGCTATAAGTTTGAATCGCTAATCACGTTAGAAGAAGGAGAATTAAGAAGAAGA
>JZLH01S0110405.1:13195-30236 GCA_001188425.1 Eucidaris tribuloides | reverse complement strand
CACACACACACACACACACACACACACACACACACACACACACACACACACACACACACACACACACACACACACACACACACACACACACACACACACACACACACACACACACACACACACACACACACACACACACACACACACACACACACACACACACACACACACACACACACACACACACACATACACATTTCAAAACATATTTATGCTTGTCAACTCCATGAAGTTGAAATAAATATGTGTGGAAGAGTATGTAACAAACATGGTAGGCGTTGATTTTGTTTTTAAGATATATTATTTGTAATGGCCCTGTCACACCCATGGAACTAGTTCCGTGGTCACACCATGACGATTTAGCCAGCGTATGCCGACGTATGACAAATTTGGCGAATACGTTGTCATACGTTGAATACGTTATGGGTAAGTTTTGTGTAAGTTATGTACACGCTGAAGTACGCTGGGCACACCTTGACGATTTAGCCAGCTTATGACGACGTATGAAATATTTGGCAAATACTAGTACGTTGTCATACGTTGAATAAGTTATGGGTAAGTTCTGTATAAGTTATGTGTACGCTGAAGCACGCTGGTATACGTCGTAGTACGACGAGTTCGTCGAAAAAGTTTGTGCAGGCACAAAAATTTTCGACGTATGCCAGCGTATGATCATACGTCCCGCATACGCAGGCCATACGTTGTAGGTAAGTTATGCTATCTGTAACATACGTCCACACACGTTATTTGTAAGTTACTCATAAGTCGAAATACGTCACGATAATGTCTAGGCAAGGTTCTTCGATTTTGTTCGGCATGACGGAGATGTTGGTAGAGTGGTGTTCATACTGCGAAGTCTAGTGCAATTGTGATTTGAATCGTCGAGCGCAGCCTTTTTACATGTATTTATCTATTTATTTATTAAAAAATTGCAACTCAAAGAGTTGGAATAAAAATACAAAGTATGGCAATTACAACCATTGGTATGCGTAAAATACACATAATTACACCAAAATCTTGTATACATATAAATAATTAACACAGGTGGAAAAATGTGACAGACATAAGAAATGAAAATAAAAGTATTAAAAAAGGGAAGTTTCAGCGAAAAAACAAAGTTGGAAATAAAGGGGTGTTAAGAAATAAATGTGTAAACAGCGTAAACACAAAAATCTCGGGTATAGATTAACATAGTAAATTAATTTTTAAATAGGTATGATTCAAATCAATGTAAATACAGAAATTCTGCGTCAAACTTTAGCATATATAATATACATATTTTAAACAATTACCTCAGACAGGGATGGTTTCCGGTGAAAAATAAATGTGTGGGAATCACACATACACACACACACACACACACACACACACACACACACACACACACACACACACACACACACACACACACACACACACACAAACACAGGCATACATAAACAAACACACACATAAACCAAACACACACGCATAGAAACAACACACTGACAAACCACGCATACCACAACAATCGCGGCACACAAACACACATACAAACACGCACACACAAAAACACACACACAAACAACACACACACACAAACCATACAACACAAACACCACAAACAAAAAACTGCACGCGACAAATAATGTGAAGCGGAATAATTATATAACAAAAAGAACAGGGAGAAAATGGAAGCAGACAATTGGATGCTGAAGGGAAAGGGGAAAAAGGGGGGGGGGAAGGACCAAAAAAAAAAGGGGGAAGAGAGAAACAAGCAAGAACATAAAGTGTAGTGACAGGAGGGAGGATAAAGAAAAAGAAAGAGGAGAAGTTATACAATTAAATATTGCACGTTTTTCGATAATAGCTGAATATATAGTGAATATATTAGTAATAATGCACTTATATAAAAGCACCATTATTATATCATTATTATTATTACTATTATTTATATTACTATTATTATATTGATTATTATATATTATTTATTATTATTTATATCATCATCATCATCATCACTCAATCATTATTCATTATTATTATTATTATATATTATGCACATTTTGAGTACTATCTAAATGCTTGCAAGACACGGGATCAAAGTTAATCATCAAAGTACATTTGTATAACCAATCAATTAACAAAAGATTCAATTTAAATCAAATTCAACATATGGAATCAGCATCATTATTATTACCGTTAACAGAATTGCTTTCCAAAGAAAATAATGACAAAAAAGAAAGTCAGAGAAACAAAAGTTTGGAAAAAGAGCGAGTGAGGGAGAATGAAAATGGGGAAATTGGAAAATACAAAAGAAATATAGGATAGTGGAAGGCATACACAATATTGCACTTATTGCAAATTATACAAACACCACGGGATAAAACTATTCTTATATCTATTAGTTTTACATCTAGGAAGACACAGGGGTTTGCTATTTCTCAGATTATATGTTGTATTACTCTTGGGTGGGAGGAGAACATGTAGTTTGTGGTCCGGTTTTTGAATTTTATAGGCTACTACAAGTGATCGTCAGCGATACGCTACCCCACGCTATGGGTAAGTTAGAGTATCGTTGGGCATAAGTTGTAAACGTCGGCAACACGCCAAGCATTCGTTGGTAAAGTTATCTATAACTTATCGAAACGTTCCATATAAGTTATACGTTATGCGTACGTCCAACATGTTATGAGCACGCTATGTATGCGTCCAAAATTGAAAAAAGAAAAAAAATCACAGTGCAGCGTATGCCAGCGTTTTACCCCAAATTTAATACGTCAGGCATACGTTGGCTAAATCGTCAAGGTGTGACAGCGCCATAAGGACTTAATTATTTCAGGAATAATTCTGCACGCTCTGTTTTGGACGTAACCAAAGTATTAAGATAATTCTTAAACCAAAGTCTACTCTTTATAGTGTGGCGTGAGTCTGTCCCGAAATTAACTTAAGATGGCCACAGTATGGAATATTCAATTTCGCACGAAGCTGGCCCGAAAGGTATCAACAAAGAAAATCAACATCCGAAGCTAGTACGATGTCTACAGAAGGCCACACGATGGATGTAGATACTCTCACGAATGGCCCGACGTTTATACGATCAGAGCCGAATTTAAAAATTTCCTCGATCGTGTGTCCAACATCGGGACAGTGTGACGCCTGCATGCATCCCATACAGTAATGTTTAAATTGAAAACTGTATTTTTCATCATCATCAGGACTTCGTGAATTTGGTTCGTTACAAACATTGATGTAATTTACTTTTGGGTTGTTTTTCAGGATTCTACGACACGAGCGAGATCAGCCGTCGGTAAATGTCCTTTTTCAACAAAGAGGATCTAATCAAGATGGAGTTGGAACTGAGCAAAGATGAAACCGGGGACCATATTTAGTAAGACTAAATATTTTGTCAATGTACTCTTATACCCTTAGCTCCTGGTAATAGGAAACAAAACAGGATTAGATATTACATTTATGTATTTATTTCTGTCAAATGAACTTAGATGACAGGAGTGATGTGTGACAGAATGGTATCGGCCAGAAAAAAGGAGAAGATCTACAGGACAGTAGTTAAACCAGCCATGACGTACGGGATTGAGATAATACCTATCACAAAAAGGCAGGAAGAGGAATTCGATGTAGCAGAGTTGAAGATGTTGTGATTTTGTTCAGGAGTGACAAGAATGGACATGATCATGAATTAAGCGCTTTGGGCCTAATGGGAAAAGCGCAGTATAAGTAATAATGATGATAATAATGATGATGATAATAATGAATGAAGGAGTTTGAGAGAGAGAGAGAGAGCAGATGTGGGGCGGTTTCTGGATAAGGCAAGAGAGGGGAGACTGCGGTGGATTGGACATGTCCAAAGGAGAGATGTAGAGTACATAGGGAGAAAGAAGTTGGAAATGGTGCCATCAAGAAAAAAGAAATAGAAGTAGACCATGCGCAAAGTGGTAAGTGAGGATATGAAAATGACTTGTATGACAGAGGAGATATCACACAATAGATCGCGGCGGAGAAATTGTATTTGCCGTGGTGACTCATAATATTATGGTAATAGTCAAATGAGAGAAATTTCCGGCATAAAACTGATAAATTCCGAAGACTTGACGATCAATTTACAAAAGGAAAGCTACACACAACATAAGTTACAATTGCGAGTTTAATTAAAACTACATACCGGTACTCAAAGGCCATTACCATAGCACAATCATAATATCTAACACCAGTAACTATTTTGAACTACCTGAATGATCCTACATCAATTACGTCAAAAACGTGTTATAAAATAAATCACTGTATTTCATTTACTTAAAACTTTTTTATTGGTTTCCCAGGTGCAAATAAATTACTATTAATATCACAGCAAGTGTAAATTTTTAGAATTCGCATGTTATGATTTATTTATTAATGTATTTATTCATTTTCAGTCATAGTATTGATAAATTTCTGTACATTGTTATTTGCCTTCAGCGTCACTAACAGGCGTCAATGGCGTTGCGGCTTGAACATCGGTGACTGCATAATACGAGTGGGGTTCAAGAAGCCGACAAGTGTGCTTGAAGCTCGCGATCTCATAATCAACAGCGATTGTAACCAAGTACGTATTGTATACCATGGAGGTAAAAGGTAGTTCTCTTCTCCCTCCATGAAGATAAAGCCGTCTCCGATATACATGCGTCAGGGCGTCATACTTTCCCGAAGTTGAGCAGCGATGGACACACTGTGTAACCTTCTGTAGGCATCGTTGCTTCGATTGTTGATTGGCTGTGTTAATCATGTTTCGCACCAGCTTCGCACGAAATTGGAAATTCCATATTTGTATGGCCATCTTGTGTCAATTTCAGGACAGTGTGACACCCCTAACAGGGCCAAAGGCCCAAAGCCATAATTTCCCTCTCCAAGCGAAACAAATCACAAAGTAATGTCGCTTCGTGGCTCTTTTTTTTAAGTATCGTACATATTTTGAGACAAACTTCGTAAAACAACAATGTAACAAAATTAGTTGTTGTCTTCATCTTCATCGAAAAATTCACGTATTTTCACGATATTATGGAAAATATTGGTTTTTCATGGGTTGCTCTTGAGATTATTGCAAGTATCCTGATTTGGTTTTACACTGCAACAAAATCAATGATACCATTGCTCTCTACACTCATTTAGTAGAAAGTGCATGTTACAATAAAGATGGCTTTTGACAAATTTGTAGAAATGAAATAAGATGACGTCACAAGTGTAGCAGGAGTGTCGATCCATTCTTCGGATTTTGGGGGGGGGGGTCAAACAATTTAAAAATGTCAAAAATTTCGGCGCACGGAGCGTATGTATTTGATTGTGTTTTTATCATGTTAAGTTTAATGGTTTGTACTGTCTTTCACTGTTTTGAAATATAGTTTGCTATACGTTTTAAAAGTTTTCAGGTTTTCAAAATGATGTGGGGGGGGGGGGAATGCCCCCAATATTTTCATTGGGGTGGCAGCTGCCCCCACCCCTCCCCCAGGATTGATGCCGCTGAAGTGTAGACATTATACCACAATGTCAAGTCATGTAAAAAGAACAGCTTAATAAATACGAAATCTAATAACTTGGCTTGTTACTTCTAAATTTTATTGGTTTCCAATGAAGATTGGAATATTTTCAAATGCAAAGGTTAAGAAAGTGTGAATTTAATTGTAGATTTGATATCTTCCTTTAATTTTGTTTGGTTGTATTACTGATATTATGAATTATAAATTATTTTCCAATCAATATTATACCCCTTTATACGAGCAAAAACATTTCAACAGAATATTTTCTTGTGTGGTGGAAGGGATGTAGCGGCGTTCGGATGATCTTTTGTTGTAATGTTTGTGCCTAAATGTTTATAATAATGATCATTTCATTTTAAAGATATCCATAGAACTTCAAAGATTCCCGAAAGGCTGCCTTATTGCCATAGAAACCGTAATGGACTTCGACGACCTTGGAATTGAACTGAACGGAAGTGAGGTAATGTTTGACAGCATGCTTCAGTGAATATACGTTTCGTTTTGATTGGAATCTGGATATTTTTTCAAAATGTTCAAATCTGACAAATTACAACTTCTTCAAGGTGATGTAGCATTTAACACATTTAACACTGGGCTATTTCGGATACTACGGTGGGGGTAAGATCTCAGCCGTCGATTGTTTGATTGAAGCCAAATTCGGCATGCATGCATTTCTACAAGATGCATATAACCAAATATATAATATGTCTTTTATTTAATTATTGGTAATTATGCGAATACACACCTCTTTTTAACAGATTCTGCCCTTTTCATGTTTCTGTACCTATAGTCTAGAAATCGTAGTTTAAAGGGATTTGGAAATATGTCATTTTAAGTTTAATGTTAATGGGATATGCATATGCAAATTAGTTGTCAATATGTAAATTTGGAATTAAGGATACGTCATGTACATCAATTCAATATATTTGCACTTTTAAGTATTTCTTTGTTTTTTACTCTGAAGTATTTTATTGTTTTTATAATTTAAAACTGTTACTTGAAATCAACGTTATTACTTAGTTATTGTGAATAATCCAATGAAAACACAGTTTGAAATGTGTATCTACACTTTTTCTTCCAATGTCCATGATGCCCGAACACTTACACACAAATAATGCAAAATGCTGTTTTTTTCGTGAGTGCAACACAAAAATTGTCAGTCTGTACGCAGGATATACAAGTTAGGTATCAAAAGTTGTGCGAGACCTAAAAAAAGTCATGAAAATGCATGGCGATATCCCTTGAGTTTTGGAATTAGTTTGGAAACGTTGGGGGGGGCGGGCGGCTATATTTTATTCCCACGAGATTTTCTTTTACGGCACATGCGTACTTTCACTACGGTTTTAACGTCTCGCACTATCGAAACCGTTGGTACATATTGCTAAAGAAGACGTTTGTAGTCGAGTCGCTTTGTGTGGCTACATTGGATAGCGCGCTGTATTGACTGCGCGTTTTGACCCGGGTTCGAAACCCGCAGTACGGTTTTGTTTTTGCAGCGGTTTATTTCGTCAATGTCGTGGGGAAAAAAAATCGCGGGCGGGCGGGCATCACGGCCTCCAATTTTTTTTTTAGGGTGAAGTTAACATTAAAGTGATAGGCTAACATTGTGGAGCTTCAATTTAAAAAATTGTCAAATTTTGATATCTGAACTACATAGTAGTGTTCATATGGACAAATAAACACCCTAGAATCAAAAAGTTTGGAAAGTTACACTACTAATGGCAAGTTATGCGTGAGTAAACAATTAAAACTCGGGGCGAGTTTAAATAGCGTAGGTGTACACACAGTAAGTCTATGGGAGAAAATGGGCAGGTGAATCCGATCAATTTACGATTTTCACTGTTTTAAAGCACTAAATAATCATTTAGAAATACAATTTTTTCAGGGCGTCATTTTTAGACCTTATCAAAGACAATGGTAGCATGGGGAATCATGTAGCTCAGATTTGTTTGACTGTGGTAAATGTTAGCCAATACCTTTAAGTATGGAATAGTGAGAAAGGATATGTTGTTGCATCTTTATTTTATATATATATATTTTTTCTTTAAAGGCCTACTGTCAAGGGTCAACTCAACCACAGAGACGATGACAACTATAGTCTTGGAATGCAAACAAATATTCACAAACATGGACTGTTGCAGTGCCATTATTAGGAAAGGAAATAAATGTAAATTTCCCACACTGTCGTGGCTGTTTCTGTTGCATTATGGGTGCCATTAGTGTACCCTTTTTATGATTTTCATCAAAAGAGAGTGTCTTTTCATCCTGTTATGACAGTGGACCTTTAAACAATTACAGGGATTCACAAAATGGAAACCGAGACAAGCTTTTGTGTTCAGTGATAAAAATATGCAATGTGTGATTGATTTACATGGACAAAATAGGTTTACATGAATTTAATGAAAGTGCTTGGGCTCTTGTGTATTAGTTTGTGTGAAAACTTCATGGATTTACGCTATAATGTAACGAATATGTTTTAATTTTACAGATCCGTAGGATGGATCCTAATTATCCTGTCAGGAAAAAATGCGATCCGTGTTGGACGTGGTATGAAGGGATCATATCGAACCGAGCAATCACTGCCATCAACGATCATCCAGTCTCTTTCGATGCCAAAACAGATGTGGTTAGTTATTAACATCCCTCTGTTAATGTGACGGAGCTAATTCCCACTCCTTAAGGAGTGTGATTAGGAACCACTCCTGTTGGAACTAAATTTCGGAGCTAAAAGATTAAGAGAATAAATAAATTCGTCGTTTTGGAGCTAAATTAGGTCTTTTTCCTCTCTCTTAAAATTTTCGCTCCAAAAGGAAGGGTCCCTAATCGCACCCTGGGAATTAGCTCCGTCACATTAAGAGAGTATCCTCTGATTTATTATCCCTTTCTTGTGAGAAATTATGAACAAAAGATTGGTTAAACGGCTGCAAGTTCTTTCTGTTGATGACAAATTATGAACGAAAGATTTGTTAAAAAGCGGCAAGTTCTTTTTGTTGGCGAGAAATTATGAACGACAGATTCATTAAAAAGCTGCAAGTTCTTTCTGTTGATGAGAAATTATGAACAAAAGATTCGTTAAAAAGCTGATTTCCTTAGTCTAAAAAGCAATGACAAGAGATGAGACAATAATCACACACGATTAAATAAAAACAAATAGATACTAACAAATAACATGAGTAACACATTCACAAATCTTGAATTAAACTGACAGAGGTGCGGTCAGATATTTAATCATTTATCAAACATGTTTCCTTCCAAAACTATGTATTGCAATGGGATTTCATTTTATTTTGAGGTACATGTAGATATATTGTTTAATATACCGCTTATACAGTTGGGAAATTCCAAAATGACTGTATGATTTGGGAAAGATGGGATTTGTGTTTTGGCAAGTAAGCATTAAGCAATATGCCAAAATGCAAATCAGTCAAAGGTAGTACATCTCTTTTGCATGCCTACATTGTGTAAACACACTGGTGTACAGAAGAAAATGTTATTTCAGAACATTAAATGTATAGGAGCTAAAAACTCGTTTTTGGCTTCCGTTTAATTATAGTGACAGTTCGACTTTGAATTGAAATTAAGTATCGTAGAGACAAAAGTTGTTAGTCTACTTTCAGACATAACAGTGCAAGGGTGTTCATCATGTCTTATACGGTACTGTATATTACTTTATTTGTAATTGAAGAGTATAGAATAAGAAGTACTGAAGTCACATAATACTATATTTTTGAGAAACAAAGGCTCAGTTTTCAAATTTGTCTACAAGTCACAATTGTTTGTGTTGTACATCCAAACTTGGTTAAGTTAATTGACACAATAAAAGATGAATATAGGGCAAAAACAAACATTGTCACACTTGTTGATTTCCAATAATCAATAATCAATAATCAATAATCAATATTTTGGGACTTAAGTGGGCCTACTTCTTCTTCTTTTAGGGTTTGAGGAAAACAAATGCATTTCTCGAATAAATAAATGTCAAAACACCTAATTGTATATATTTTTGGAATGTCCTCAGTAAGACGAACAATTTGACATGCAATTTGTCAAATTTGGACGTTGTTTGAAATTTGACCTCATTTGACATTTGACCAGAAGTGACCCCATATCTCATCAACAGAGCACAAAATAAATAAATTATATATTTTCTTAATCCTTGTAACTTGTTGAGTAATTTGATACATTTTGAAGAAATTAGACCAAGTTAAAAGTTTGACCCCGGTTGACCCCTACTAGGGAAGGATCAAATTGACCAAAATTTTGTCAAAAAATTTCCCGGCATGTAACGACTTCAAAACAATCACTAACCCAATTCGTCAAAATGCGACTTAGGTACTTCTTATTCTATACTCTTCAATTTATAAATGTGTACCACAATCATGCATCCATGTGTTGTGTATAATGGAGGTATAAAATAAGCACTAAATCAGACCTCTATGTAGAGGTGGTTTTCATCTTTATTTAGGACAGGATCCGTCTTGAAATACGCTCTGATAGTTTTGTTCACAGACTCTATAACATATTTACATGTACTATGAACACATGTAACAAATTTTATGAACAAGTCTCATGAAGATTCATAGACCAATGAATTGTCACTTGTATTTCAATGCCAGCATGTATACCTATCAACCTCAATACACGACTGACATGACAATAATAGTTAATCGTATGTATTTGTATATTGATGACATGCACAGTTATTCTTCAGCCCTGTTTCGTCTGTTCACTTTAATTTCTTCTTATTTGGCGCATTCGCATACAGCCAGGGCTCAAATTGTTTACTCGAGGGACGTCATTTTCAAGCCATTGTGCTCATGACTAACCCCTCCCATGTAATGATTATCGTGTCAATGACTTTTCGCTATTATTATACCATTGTTATTATGTAATGTTTGTTACATGGAAATAAAACAATCAATCAATCAATAATGAAATACTACTGAACTGATTCAGTTCAGTGAGTATCACATCGAGAATAACTTAGTGTTTGGTGCATTTGTCAAATTCTAGGTAATAACTGATTTTCAGTTTTCACAGACACGTCCTTCATAAATAGTCTAAGGGAATGATTAAAGGTAAATGACATGATTGGGGGTAGTTCTCAACTTGGGGGTAAAACTATTCTAGACTCAAACTATGCAAGGATTCTACTGTGAAAGTTTTGTAGTCAACAGTTGACTCATTTTAAAAGTACTTGTACTACCATCAGTGTGCCTTGTGACTGACACATTTGTTGTGTACCTTTGTATAGGATTAATTTCTCTCGAGGCACGAGAGAAATTGAGTACTTGTATGTTCAGGCTTGATTCTCCTGAAGTAAACAAATTTAAGGCAAATCCTTCCAGCCAGGAAATACACTCTAGCTGGGGTATAGACAGGTATATCTTTCAACCAGTTTGGTTCTAGGGTATTCTTTATTTCTCCCAATCATGTCGATGCCCTTTAAGATGTTTTGTGGCGGTGCTGCTGGATGGGTACAAATGAGTTTCCCTGCCTTAAAGACAGAGGCATCTATCCTGGGGGGGGGGGGAGCAGGGGGCGATCGCCCAATGAAAATATTGGGAGGGGGGAGGCAAACATATCGATTTGCCCCAATAATTTCGACAATTTGAAAAATTCATAATATGCAATATGTTTCAAAAACATTGGAAAGCACTATAAAACCATTAAACATGACATAAAAATACTATTAAAGGTATTGGCTAACATTTACCACAATTAAAAAAATCGGAGCTACATGATTCCCCATGCTACCATTGTCTTTGATAAGAATGACGCCCTGAAAAAATTGTATTTCAAAATGATTATTGAGTGCTTTAAAAAGTGAAAATCGTAAGTTGATCGGATTCACCTGCCCATTTTCTCCCATAGACTTACTGTGTGTACAACTAGGCTATTTAAACTCGCCCGGAGTTTTAATTGTTTATTCATGCATAACTTGCAATTGGCAGTGTAACTTTCCAAATTTTTTTTTTATCTAGGGTGTTTATTTGTCCATATGAACACTACTATGAAGTTCAGTTATCACAATTTTACAATTTTTTAGATTGAAGCTCGACAATGTTAGCCTATCACTTTAAACATACAAAATTGCCAATTTTTCGGAGCGTATTGCACGCATTTTTTTTTACTACAATTTTGGGCGAGGAGCGCGCAGAATTTTTTTTGGACATTTTTTTCACTTTTGCCCCCTTCCCCCCACCCCCATCCGAAACATGGATCAACGCCCCTGCTTGAAGATTAAGTTCAGGATTTGCACGCCAGAAAACGGCAAAATGAATTAAATCAGCTAAAATCATTCACGATGTGAAGATTAGTATCAATAAAAAAAAATCACTTTTGTCCCCCAATCCGAAACACGGATCGACGCCCCTGCGTGACTGTGCAAGGGCCGTTCCGTCAGTTCCAAATTTGTCCGATCGGCCGTTAGCCGAAGGTCACGCAGAGTTCAGCTTGACCACGCATAGTTTTTTTGGTAGTCAACAACTGGCCGTAGCTAGGGCTCAGATGTACACATAACCACGTTCTGTAATTTGATCAAACTTTAAATTCACGGAAAGAACAATATTCTGATAACATATCGTTATAAGTTTTTCTCATAAAACAACAAATTCATGACGAATGGATCTCAAACTTTCAACACACCATTTGTAGGCACTTAACTACCGTTTGGTAATGATAATGAAGGGAAGTTGCAAGGGAAGTTGCAAGTTTGCAAGGGAACTTGCAAATCCCGAACTCAATCTTTACACGTGTTCCTAAAATTTGTGTGTTGTTCAGGTCAAAGGAATGTTGTACAATGCCATACTCAGATACGAAGTCCTCGTTCTCCAGCTGCATCCGACGGCATTTCTCCGGAAGCTCGAGCCCCATGCACTGGTGCCACGGTGGAGGTGTCGGACGGGACGATCTTAGGCCAAGTCTAGTCATGAGGAAAGCCTAGATCACATGTGACTGTAGATACTTTATCTACGAGTTATCGGACGATTTTTGAGGCATCGCAGATGGCTACGGGTCACGACGTATGTGTTCACATTATCTACGAGCATCGCAAGGGCGTAGGCTGGGGGGTGCACTGGGTGCACGTGCACCCCCCCCCACAGAGCCATAGGAGTTCCACCCCAATAACAAACAAGAAATTTGCACCACCTTTTTTTTTGCTTTCAACTTTAGTTCCACCTCCCTAAGATGTGCACCTCCCTGTTCCACCTCCCCGAGATGTGCACCTCATGCCCAAACCAGCCTACGCCCTTGCATCGTGCGATTTCTTGCACGGGCCCGTGAGTTCTATTCGGGCAGGTACAGAGGCTGTACGGAGTTCGTACAGCTATCGTACAGCGGTCGCGCGATAGCCCTGCAGTCTCCTCAGCCTCTTCACAGATATCGTTTGATATTATACGGAGATTGTACGATATCGTGAAGGGGCTGCACAAAGATTGTATATAGCCATTGTGTCATTTTGAGTGTTGAAGTACCCACTACAATAGTCGATATCGTACAATGACTGTACGATCAGCACGCAACCTCGATGCAATGTCCTGCAACGATCGTACGATGCCATCTACGATAAGTCTACCTACACGACCTACGTGACCTATACAGTGTGTATCAAAAAAAGTAAACACTTAGTAAAAAAATTATTTAAAAAAATTCTCATGATTTTGAGATTTTTTTATATGAATATGTTACCTTGGATCCAAGTTATCTGACGACACTGTTGGTTTTGAAAGTATTTCACGCATGAGTGAGCACAACCCACTTTTGTAAAATCAGTCAAAACTGCATTTGCGCACAGATTTGTGTTCTTATAGTCAACGTTCAATGCCTCACAGACCGGAAGAAAACCTAATATCATTTCTGTGACAAGAAAGACAAAATGAAGCAATGATTCAGATACACCATCGTAAAAAAGAAGAAAATGTCATTTTTCATGGTCAATTGACAGTTCATCTTGCAAACATGACATTCTCTTCTTTTTTAGTGGGGTGTATCTGAATCATTGCTTTATTTTTGTCTGTCTTATGACAGAATTTATATAAGCTCTTCCCTGAGCATGCTGAGGATTCAATACTTATGCACATCAGTAATTGAAATCTTCTGCAGCATCGGTCTGCAAGGCATTAAACATTGACCATTAGATTACAATTCTGTGCGCAAATGCATTTTTGGCCGATTGGACAAAAGTGGGCTGTGCTCACTCATGCATGAAATACTTTCAAAACCAACAGTGTCATAAGATAGCTTAGGTCCAAGGTAGCATATTCATATAAAAAATAATCTCAAAATCATGAGAATTTTTTTTTAAAATAAATTTTTTACTAAGTGTTTACTTTTTTTTGATACACACTGTATAGGCAAAAATAGACTTCTACCAGTGGAAGACAAAAACCATCATCCCCACGATCACCAGGAGTGCTAATCCTGAATATCAGATGAGCAGAAGACAGATAGTTTGTATAACAGTCATTACCCTGTCATAATGTTGGGGAAAATCATCACTCTTTTGATCTATCTTCCATGTTGGGGTTCGTCATCTATGAATCTGACAATGAACAAAACTTGAGTACCTGCTGATCGCAAAACAACATATTCTTCAAACATTGTAAATTCGACTTCACAGAGGTTTTTGTACAAACTTTGAAAAATTCACTCACATGTACCTCCAAACAAGGTATTGGTATTGGTCTATCCTTCAACTCGCGCGTGCAGTGGCGTAACTACCGGGGGGGGGGGGCACGTGGATCAAATGAGTCACTATGACTCACTTGAAGTGACAAGTGAGTCATAAAGACTCACTTCAAGTGAGTGAGTCATGGTGACTCACTTGATCTATCAAGTGTTTCGTTATACGGACAAACCAGTAACTCATCAAAGTGAGTCAGGGTGACTCACGTTTTTTGTGAGTGTACCTTTGGAAGTGTCAACAAAATTGAAAGCGGTGTGATTTTTAATCATTGTTGACTGCCCATTAAATTTTCATGAAAAATGTTAGCAGAGAGTCAAAGTAGTCACACGAAATTGCCAAACCCCCCAAAAGCTTCAGGGGGCTCGGCCCCCTGACCCCCGCCCGAGATCTATAGGGATTTTAAGCGGATCCCCAATAAGAAGAAAAAGTTTCGTGGCCCCTGTTCAAATTAAGGTCTGTTTTCTTGACATACGCACCCCCTTGAAAATTCCTGGCTACGGGGCTGTTCAAACATGTTAAACACTTACATAATTCCGTTTGTGATCACTTTACAGTATAAATTGTTTCAAATTACTTTGAAATAATACACCACAAAACGCGATTTTCTTCTTGGACTTTCAAAGTTTCCCAAACCGCTCGCTCGCTACGCTCGCCCGAGGAATTGCTTTTTAACTATTTATGACAAACATAATGCAAAAATTTATTCTTTTAAATTATATCAAAAGTAATTTTCAACAAAATTACTGAAAATTGTTACACTTCAACACAAAAATTGCCAATCAAACCCTAATATTTCAATACATATACTGTACGATTGTACAATTTTTGGTGAACGACTTGGTGCCCCCTCAACGAGTTGACCCACGGTACGCCACTGCGCGCGTGTGATATTATATAGAAAAAAAAGGTGTACGTATTAATATTTCTGTATTTTGTATCTTACCTTGCCTTGAGGAATGTCAGTTTCGCTGCTTTTCAATGTAGTACATATGAACTGTCGGGATATGGAAATCACCATTTGGTGCATCGATAGTTCGTATGTGGATTTGACAATATGTCATTTGTATATATGTTATGCAGGGCCCACTGGTAGAGCAGTCTATTTGACTGCAGTGGCTACCCTGTGTAAATAAGATGTTGTTGTTGCTATTATTATTATCATCATCATCATCATCATCATCATCATCATCATCATCATCATCATTTTTATCACTATTACTACTACTCGCTGTTATGTATAATATAATGAGTGTATATCAATATAGCAATCATAATCAGGGAGTTTGTATTTTCTTTAGTGCAATTACGTACACGGCTATTTCCGCAAATTAGGGACATGGTGAATTTCGTTAGTTAAATACTGTGAAAACACTTTACCATGAAAAAAATATGCTCACATTGACATTGGTCCATCCAAGCGGTCAGTAATAAGTGAATTCATTGGCAACTTCAATAACGTATATGTCTCACACTAGTTAATCCAATCATATCGATGTTACGATAGGAGAACTTATATTTCACGTTAAAGGGGGACACAGTGTGACATTGACCATATTGTAAAAACTTGTTTTTGATATTTCAATTCGTTGTCACAGATAAAAACATATTCATGTAACATTAAAGGGCAGTGACATGATTCGGAGAAGTAAGAAATGTCTCAAGAACCAAATGAGTTGAAACATATACCAATATACCAGTATACGCTGGCTAGAGTTACATTCAGGCTGAAACATGTTGTCTTTATTTTTTTTTATTTGTGGAGAAACCAGTATTAATTTACCAGTAATGAATTATTCTCCAGCCCTGACTGAAATTGATCCCATAGAAAGCTACTCAACAAATTTCACCACCACAGCATTATCTGATGAGAATTGAACAAGGAGAAAATGTAAGACTATTAAACATTTACAGCAGAAACTTGAAATAGTATATCAGATTTATTTAAAAGTGAGCAAATTGACTTCATATATAAAGGGTTCACCATGTTTGCAATGTAATTGGCAACAATATGTGACTATCACCTATTTTAATAAAAATCCAAATAAAGCAAATGTCACGATCACTAACGATCACTACGGAAATAGTCATGCACTACTTAAGCAATAAACAGACGTTGAATTTCAGTACATTATGTGATTTAATAAAAATTCTGATGTGAATAATGTGAAAATGGTTCGCTGGATATTATGTATTAAATAAAACATTACAAGTGTGTATCATACATTATTTTTGTTTAACATGTGTGAAATTATGGGAATAATGCATACATACCCCTGCTGGAAAGAACACAGTGTCCCACACTGTGTGTTCACAGTGTATTCACATCGTCGGCTATGTGAAAACGCCCGAATTTAACAGTGTGAAGATGATTTCACACTGTGGTGAAGTTTATCACAGAGTGTTCACATAGTGAATTGGTAATTCACAATGTAAAATGTTCGAATTTAACAGTGTGAAGAGATTTCACACTGTGTCCACACTGTGGGACACTGTGTTCTTTCCAACAGGGACTGTAAGGTGCCGCCACCATAATGTTTCCAGTGGGATAGTTCATGCGTTTGTCCCGTCCAACGGTGGATACTTCTTTTATTTAAGGCAAGGTGTCTCCCTTGCATGCCTACAAACCATCATTTTGTGAATACACTAGGATATATAAAAGAAAATACCCTTTAGCAAAATTTAGGAGCTAGAAACTCAATTTTAGCTGAATTATAATGACCGTACGTAGACTTTGATTTTAATTATTGTCTCCTAGAGACAATTCCCAGCATATAGAACATACACTAAATGATAATTGTTTTCCCCCCATTCTTCCAATTTTAGTTTCTAACTGATCTTCAGG
>JZLH01S0110402.1:13065-33632 GCA_001188425.1 Eucidaris tribuloides | reverse complement strand
AGATGATTTCAAGAGACAGTAGGCTTCAAGGGTGATGCACATGATTGCATTCTAAATGTACTTACGTAAAAAAATGAGGCTGTGAAATAAGCTCTAGCTCATTGAAAGTACCTTACTGCCAATGGACCCCCCCGCCCCGGGGGTACTTGTCTAGTAAGGTAAACGAGTGTGCCACTCTAATAGGTGACTTTTCGCAAAAAAAAAAATCCCTTAAGTATATGGGCTTAACCCAAAATTTTTTATTTTACCACAGTTTAAAAAAAATCTGAGCCACATGATTCCCTGTTACCAGTGTCTTTCATGAGTCTAAAATGAACCCTGGAAAAAAATGTATTTCAAAATGCTTATTTAGTGCTTTAAAAAGTAGAAAATCGTTAAGTTGACCAATGCACGTGCACATTTCCACCATAGACTTACTGTGTGTACCCCTAGGCTATTAAAACTCGCCCGAGGTTTTAATTGATATTCATGCATAACTTGCCATTGGCAGTAGCTAACTTTCCAAACTTTTGTATTAGAGGTGTTTATTTGTCATTTGAACACTAGCTACGTATGTAGCCAGATATCAAAGTTTGACAAATTTCTTTAATTTGAAGTCCACAAATGTTATTGCTATCACTTTAAACGATGAGTGATCGGTTTTGGCAAAAAAAATCACGATTTGAAAGTTTTTACGATTACACTATTATATTTTCGCATATTATCCGAAAAATGCCACAAAAAATGTCATTTTTCTTATGTAGAAAAACACTTAATAAGACGGACTATTTTTCCTCAAAATGACCCTTAGAAAAGGCGTCGGGATTTTTCGACTTCAGCGGCACACCCTGTCCGGCAACCACAATCATGACAAGTACCCCCCCCCCGAATGGACCCCCCCCCAAAAAAAAGAAAGAAAACAGAAAGAAGAAAGATATCACGGTGAGAAAATGCACTCTTATGCTTCTACTAATAACCTGATCCTAAAATTGCCTGATTTCAACGTACAAATGTCAACAGTCAACCCCATGTCATGTCCCCCCCCTCCCCTTTCACTACAAATTCGTGCCGGGATGGCAAAAGACACCGGCACCCCCCTCCGGAGGGAATCTTGGCTTATGCAACAAACCATAAAAACAACACTGATGGCGAAGACAGCGTGCTAAAAGATCGTACATATTTCACTTTTTTATTTTTTCCCTAATAATACAAGGGCTAAGTAATCTGGGATTTATATTCCGATGTTCAGGAATATTCTTTGACTTGAAAAAGTGACGGCGCAAGTTAGGGGCTACTTTTTCTTTGGGAGGGGGGACAGGCCGCGGGGAAACGTATTTTTCGTTTGGGGGGGGGGGGGGAGCAAAGCCAAAGAAGGCACTTAGTCAAAACGGCAGACATTGGGCGCAGCAGATATTTTCACCATCAGATTAGGTGTTTGCTTGAAGATGCTGTTTTAGCGGCATCTAACTCAACTCAACCTTTTTTAAATGGGTTCCGATTTAAACATGAAATCCATCAGCCTACACATAATACTGCGACGGAGCGGTTTGAGAAAATTTAGAAATGTAAGTTGTAATAACTCGCAATGTGCGTCTATTCTGCGCATTCCAGCACTGATTTCTTGTAATATTTTTTAAAAAATAAAGAACATCTGTCTAGATCAAACTTTATCAAACTTTTCTGCTTGAAGTAGCTGTTTCTTCACGAATAACTTGAGCGAAACCTTTTTGAAGGATTATGATCATTAAAACAGAAATATACATATATCTACCTCGCGAGCGAGCGTAGCGAGCGAGCAGTTTTGCGAAAAAATTGAAATTTTAGTTGTAAAAACTCGCTTTAGTGGTCTGTTCTGGCGTAATTACAAATCAAAATTCTTTGCAGGTGTTAAAAGTATGAAGAATAACAACGATCCATAGACATCATAGTGGAGGAAAGTGGAGCTTGAGGAGCAGACATTGATAAACTAGTGTCGTATTAATACAAAGTCATGATGCACATGCGAATACTGAAGTCTGCTGAAGAAAAAGGGGATTCTTCTACTGATGTGTTTTGTTTGTGTAATATGATATAGTTAAAAGGCAACCGTTATGGAATTTATTAGCCTCACGAAAAATCATTTTTTATCGCTGAAGAGGTAGTATAAAATAGGCAGGTATTACGAAACATAAAAACAATTTGGAGAGGGACCAGATTTTTGCAACACTAAGGACGGCTCCGTTTGTAGAGGGTATGGGAGGCAAATTGCTCCTTCTAGGTACACAATGTGCTGCTTTCTTTGAACAAAGTATTTTTTCTTTCTCTATTATTGGTGGATGCCCCATGCAGACAGTGAGTGGGAGGGCAAAAATACATGGGTATTAGAATAGAACAATGACCGAAAAAAATTGAAAAGAAAATTCACCTCCAGTGAGCACGATCATTCGTGCGTAAAAGGTTGCACTGTGCACTCAGTGTTTGGTTTCAAACCATGATGAAGGCATAGTAACTTGGAGGAAAAAAAAGGGGCATTATTTTGCCTTCAATTAAAATGGGGGGGGGGGATGGGCGCAACAGTAGCAGCGATAATATTTTGCTACTACATGAGGCATATAAAGACGGGACTGCCTAAATGCCCTGTGTGTTTTAATCACTAGAGAGATTGGTCTTGTGAATATAATTTACCTTAATTATGGTATTGTAGCCTTATAACGTGCCCGTTAGGGGCAAAAAAAAAAATAAAATGAATGATAAAGAAGGCAAATATCAGCAATATATTGTGAATACACAAAAAGGCGTCATGTTTCACAAAGGGCAATTTCATTTGAAAAAGGTGCAATGACCGTCATTTTTCAGCTAGTAGGCACATTTCAGTTTTGAAAAAATGCGATTTTTTCTGCTATAAATTTTGGGGAAGTGCCCCCCCTGCCCCTCTCCTCCTTTGCGCGCCGCCCTGGGGGGTGGGGACACAAATTCACCTTTGACCTTCAAACTAGAAAGGTGATTGGTAGTTCATTTATCATATGTATGCGAGTACGATGAAATTGGTGATAGCAATCTGGTCGGTGAGGTTGTTTAGCCGCGAACTGTTTGTGGTCGTTTGGTGGGTGGTTGATGGGGGTTAAGTCACATGAACACTTGACTAGGGGCTCGCGCCCGAGGATTATTTTACTTGTGTTAGCAAGTTATTTGTGCAAAACAGGCTTCATGCTTGCGGCCCGTAGGGCGCCAGTTTCACGTATGTTTCAGGCATTACTAAAAACAGTTCCTAGAGGCTGGCGTTCTGTTGCGTGACGTCAGGGGGTGTAAAACTATAGGGAGGGCCGAATTGTGGTGGGGGCGCAAATAATCTATAATTCGAGAGATAGTGATAGCTCGAGGGACTATGATTTTCTGTTTCGAAGAAATTTAAGGCAGGCGCGACCCGAACGGCCATGGAACGTTCGTGTAAGTTCATGTCAATCATGGTCAATACAGTTCCATGACTCTTCATATCTATCTTCTTCAATTCTAAAAGCGGTATTATTGCAAACATCTAAATTTGCCGGGGTGTAATGAGACTTGGTGTGAGGTACGATGTTGAGGAGGAGAATGGTGATTAGGGAACGTTCATTCATCTTATATTTAGTACCTCATCCTCTTAGTCACCACTTATGAAGGAATAGGAGGCGCTTCGTCTTGATGCGGCTGTGGAGTGGGGTGGTGGTTGCGTGTGTCTTCTTTTCTGAGACCGTGTCAAAGGAACACAATGACATTTTGGTTTGTTGAAAAGCCAAGCAATTCAAGCCATTTTACGGAAAATAAGAAACGAATTCGATGCTAGTGGAATTAACACGCCCACCCTATAGAGGCGAAAAATGTCAAATTTGAGTTCAGCCCCGTCTGCAATGGGTGCGGTGTTTCATTTGATAATCTTCTGCCGCCTAGTGGAAGAAAGAAAGAAACACAATTTTCATGATTCTTTCAAAGAATTTGTTATTTTCCAATTAAAACGTTTCTGGGTAGACATTCATTATAGAAAGACCCCTCAGACTCGAGATGAATTGGGGGGATGCGTGGGGATAGTGTGATGTTGCCAAACTTTGAGTATGGAGGGTACATGGCAACTGAGTAATTAAAATTCGGATCTGTGGTTCACGATGTACATGTATTGCTGAAACAAAAGAGGTGAACAGAGGCCTGGTAATGCCTAATAATGTTTACACTAAACACTATTTTCAGATTGATGAACTTGGCTTAATATGATAGACTTGCTATTAAGTAGTCGTTGGTGAACATTTCTATATTGACAAATTATATGGCCCTATAGCCATTGTCTAAATTTCCTAATACTAGATTATGATGATATATCTGCATAGTCAAGCTTACATCATTTGGTTAAAACAGGGCTGGCGCCAGCTGGTAAAAATGTTGGCAGAAAATCTTGGCGGCAACATAAATTTCACGGCCAATATCGATCCATAGATAAGCAGCAAAAGCGATCCAGTTGGGGGGGGGGGGGGGGTGGACGGAAAAATTTTCACGCGCAAATTCGAGGCCAAATTAGCAGCCGAAAAGTTTGCTCAGTGTAATAAAGTGAGCGAATTTCAAAAATACACGTAAATTTCATTGTAAGCCTTAATTGCATTACAACAATTGGTGACGGCCGCCCCTGCCCCACCTGGGGATGCTGGCCCCCTGGGGCAAACTCATTCTTCTTGATTATGGCTAATATTCCGATTAAAATTTTTGTTAAAGTTCAATTTGAAATGGTAAGCGACGAGACGGCAATATTTCCAACGTTTCAGTTTCAACGATACCTCGGCCATCGTCCGTATATACTTCTGAAGAAAAATTTGGAGGATATTTCCTTGTGGCAACTGGCAGATTGAAATGATCTTGCATCACACATTATTTGCTGTTGCGATCATTATCACAGTCTTTTGGCCTATACGTTTAAATGGCGACACTGTACAGGTCGTATAATAGTCTAATTAGTGTCGCTGAAATGAAATGACATGATAAGGAATTATTTAATTTTGTTTCCCTGCTATTTTCATCCAAAAGTTTAAAAAGATGATATTTCTTTAAGATGAACATCAATAAGAAAAAGAGTTTGTTTGACTGTCATTTGATCCAATAGTGCAATACTACGATACAAAAAATGTATTTTCTCATGTTTCAGGTCGTCTCAACGATAACAATTTTCATTAATCTTTGCGCCAATCAGAATATTGCGAACGTTTAATGACAACGCTCATCGAAAATTAATTTATTTTATTCTACGAGTCTGATTACCCGTTCAGCAACATGAGAAGAGGTGAAACATTTCATATGATTTTTATTTATTTTATCTATTCTATTTTTTTATTTTTTTTTTTGGGGGGGGGGGGCAAGAAGTGAAAAAAAATGTTCAAAATGTTCGTTCGGTTATGCAGGAATTTGGCGCGCCAATGCGCTGCTGAAATTTGACATTTCGTAGTTTAAGTTAGTATTTTTTATGTCATGTTAATGGTTTTTCCAATGTGTTTTTAAACATTATGTTTGCCCCCCATAATATTTCATTCGGTGGGGCGATCGCCCCCTGGCCCCCCCCCCACGGATCGAAGCCTATCATTCCATACGGGTATACGGTCTGCTTATCCCTTTAAACAATATATATTCAGTGAATATGAATTTGATGCATTTGGGCCATTAATTATTCTGGCCTATGTGCGCCAGTGGTAACAAAAAGGCCGTCATATAGACTACGGAAGACTTATTGTTTAATGAAAAATGAGTTGTTAGAAATGATTATAGCGTGCGTCAGTTTATGTCCCTATCTACTACTCGAATGCCGACTCTCTCGTCCCGATTCGACCTATTGCCAACGGATGACACAAAGCCAAGAAAAAAACATTATCGTGGAAATTTCATTACGACAAACAAAATTCTTGAGATATTGGATATAATAGTTAATAGTACAAAACGTGAAAATCCACTGCACATTCTACAAAAAACGCCCCCATGGAAATAATACAACGTGTGAAGTCACAATAATAGAATATTTCATGTAGGCTTTATAGCTTCTACCACAATTTCATTGATGATAATTTAATTTTAAATTTATTGTTCTGCATTTTCAACAAAAAATAAACAATCAGAAGAAATAATATTTTCGACAATTCAAAGCATACCATATAAGCATGACTTTACATACAATAACAATACGAAAATAAGCATAACAAAATATTGTGAATAGCCTATGATTACAAACAAAATGAACATTACAAAATAGATTCTTGTATTTTTTTGTGATAGACATCAAGGTAATAGCTAGTATAGCTACACTAGTATTTTGCTTAATTTGGAAATGTAGATTATCTAATTAGATTTTGAATTTGATTTGATTTATTTCTGCATTTGCAGACATCAAAGAAAATACAAATATATAATGGCAATTTTCTTTAAAACCAATATGAAAATAAGATTATGCAAAAAATGCATATCATTAGCAATTACAACAATATGATACAATTGAAGTATAGATAAAATTGAAGTTCATCAAATAACAATTGAAGTCAAAGATAATAATTGAAGTTCTAAGATAACAGGACAAACTCTTTGTATTGAAAATGCCAGAGTATACTTATACTGTACATTAGCCACTCATAGCTATACTAATACACATGCTGTTAACTGCCCGATACTGAACTACCGATGTCTGATATTGTAATTTCTCGTCTCCAATCCCGGAACTCAATCATTCCAATATGCCAATAACTTCTTAGTTGAGCTTGCAGCACATAATGTCCCATATTTCTTCAAAACATACAGGTTCTACGACAGACAAGGGCAAGTATGAAAGCTGTATATTCAGCACAATATTGCGACATTATGATAATGAGCGTTCAGTCCATGTGTAATTCGCGCAATATTGTATTTTATCATCGGATTGCTATCGGATTTCAAATCGATGCAAAATGTGCTCTGCCTAGCAGTCGTCTGACTAGGAAGTAAATTAATGTTTAGATCTGCCACCACGGCACGCTTTCATCACAAACACTTGATCTACTCATTGCAACCTCATCATTGTAAGTATAATATTTTCACCAAATTGCCCTCGGTCTTTGCAGTGTATGTATCCGAGGCCAGCTCACCGAGGACTGGTTTGTTATTTTAATGTTTGTATTAAGTTAATCTATCTTTTCTATTGTACTACTACTTATTCTATTGATCTAATCATTTTTCGTATCTATCTATCTATCTATCTAGTCTATCTATCTATCTACCTCATCTATCTATCTTCTATTATCTATTACTATCTATCATACTATCTTTCCATTATCTATCTACCTACCCATCTATCTATCGTATCTATCTATCTACATCATCTATCTTATCTATCATATCGATCTATCTATCCTTATCTTCTATCTAGATCTATATATCTATCTTCTTTGTGATGTATGTAGTTTGTATGTATGAGTTAACTGTATGTATATATCAATATATAAATGTATTGTATGGTTGTAAGTTTTTTCTGATATATCTGCTTTCGTGTATGTGAAAGTGACACGCTATACTCGGATGTTACGAATGTTGTGATCATTGCATGCGAGCTATTTTTAGTAGCTCCATGTTTGATGATTGGAAAATTGATGTGGAATGAGTGTGTGGTGTGTTGTGGTGTGGGGATGGGGGGGGATGTTGTGTGGGTGTGTGGTGAGATTATGGTTCTATGTGGTGAGCGGGTGATGCACATGGGGGCGGGGGGGTCGATGAACTTATAACAAGATACAAATGGTGTCTCCGGATTTGGCAAAAACAAAATTGTGATCAATGCTCATGGGAAGAGTATATTGTACACAACACACTCCGGCCCCCCAAAAAAAAAAGACAAAGAAATCAATAAATCAAAATAGATGATAATCAGTAATGATATGATGAATACATAAAGGAAAGGGTGTCTGGCGGCTCTGGATTGGTCAAAATCAAGTGTACTTTTGCTTTGCGAACAACGGGATGTGTGAAAGACATGCTAACAGGTTGTACTTGTTGGCGCCTGAAAATAGGGGGTTCAGACTCACAGCATGTGCTTCCTAACATTTTATGCCCTAACCCCCCCCGCTGCCCCCCCCCCCCGCCCCTCCTCCCCCCCCCCGCTGCTGGTATAATACTGGTAATTTATTTCTGAGTCTCCTAATTCAAAAGCTGTGGAAACACTTTAAAAGCCTAGCTCAATTGTCATTACGTGGGCTATGAATTTGTACCTGTAGTTAAATTTAGTCACCGAGTTTACTGTAACACGTGCTCTCACTAATGAATCGGGCCTCACCAAAATGGATTTAATAACATGTATCCTGTTTATGTATAGTGGTTGTGCTGGTCACATGTCATGCTTATGTCGTCATATTCCATTTCTCCATGTTCCTTGTAAAGTGATGTCTTAAAACTGTTCCAAATCTGGGCAGCTGTGATATCGTCGTGGCTATTACGAACCGGCGAACAATTCATTTTGGTGCGCAAACGTAATTCCGAGAAAATCGCGTTTGAAAAAAGTGCACTTTTCCAACAAAAATTTTTCTTGTTTCTCGCTGTTACAGATGACTGAATTTTAGCAAAGTGACAAATATAAATACTCTAGTTTCTGGCTTACTGATTATTTTGAGCCAATATCATAAAATTATAAATATATTTAGCGATAAAATTGTTTGGCAGTTCGTAAAATCCACTGCTTTCGCGTATCGCCATCGTTGCGTGTATTGCCTATGGAAGAACAATTTTCGCGTTGAATTGTTCGACGGTTCGTAAAACCCGCGCATACCTTTGTGTACTGTTTGTCGCTCGCACCAAATTGTTTGTCGGTTCGTAAAACCCGCGCCCATCCAGTGCGCGTATACCTCTGTGTACTGTTCGTCGCTTGCGCCCCTGTTTTACGAACCGATAAACAATTTGTGACGAAAGGGGTGTTTTTAAACTCGTATATTTCAAAAAGTAAACATTTTTACTGTCTAAAACTTTGGGACATGATAGTTTATATTAGTACTTTCATAATACGATGGAAACTCAAAATCGAAAATTTGACCCCAAAACAACTGTTTGGCGGTTCGTAAAAGCCACGACGATATATCAATATGGCAATATTGCTATGAAAATCATCAATATGGTGGTATTAGAATTGTGATTTATTGATATGCTGACTTAATTTGATCCGATTGATCGATATAAGCCACATACTATCAGCATTTAGCAGTAGGCCTATATCACAAATTCTCAAGCAAACCACTGTTATTACATGTAGTTGTGCATTTAGCCTAGTGCAATACAGTACTTGTCCCCCGGGGTGGCGGGGTACTCAGATTTGGTTCCGATGGGGTTGTACCGCTGAAGTCGAAAAACCCGACCCTTTTGGATCATTTTGGCGGGAAATGGTACCTATTATTAAGGTTTTTTATTAAGAAAAATGGCATTTTTGTGCATTTTAGTGAGGAAATAGGCGAAAATATCTAGTGTACATCGTAAAATTTCGAAATCATGACCCATGTTTAAGGTACGTTTTTACCCCCCCAAAACCATACCCATGTTCAAGGTATTTTTTATTAGGCAACGTACCCCCCTCCCCCCCCCCCCCCCCGGGGACTTGTCCCCCTTTTCCCCTATTCAATGATATCAGTCCAACAACTTCAAGTTATACCGGTACCATAATTTATGTGAATTAAACTAGTAAAAATTGACACGATAAATGAACAACAACAAATCAGATGTTGATTTGTACTATATACCTACAATGTACAGTGCATTGATAAAGGCAATACAGTCAATTGCTGCTCGCTTCTAAACCACTACATGTAGTATTGATAAACATGTTAGGCTAGCAGCAGGTTAAATTATGTTGAAGGTAAACAGTTTTATTTAAATCTCTCAGAAACTGCACAAAATGCTCTTTGCCATTTCCTCAAGAGTCAAAATTATGGGTAAAATAACCCAAATGCTTTTAATCTCATCAAAGTGCTAATGGGCTGAATAATACAGACTCTTGAGCTTCACTTTTGATAAGAAAGAAGAGATTTTCCTGTAATCAGGTTTGTTTCATTTTCATGCATGGCATGCTTGTATCATTCACATAAACACCCGTGAACTTGAGAAGTGGCTTGTTTTCATGTTCCGTCGCTCATTCAAATCCTGGTTATCAGTTGACGATATTAAAGGGCATTGGCATGATTAGGAGAAACAAAAAAATGCCTCTTGAACGAAACTGGTTGAATCAGTGGATACTCCAGCTGAAGTGTATCTTCTGGCTGGAAGGATTTATCTTGCATTTGTTTACTTAAGCTGAATCAAGCGTGAACATACCAGCATTTTGTTTCTCTTGAGCCCTGATAAAAATATATTCCATAGAACTCTACACCCAGATTTGTCTGTCACAAGACATACTGTAAATGGAAGTTAGTCAAGAGTCAACTTTTGATATCAAATTTTTAGCAATAGTAATCCTTGCAAAATTTACTTCATTTTAGATTAGTTTTCACCCGCAAGTTTGAGGACTACCCCCAATGCATGTTATTTACGCTGTTAAAGGGCATTGACATGATTAGGAGAAACAAAAAAAAATGCCATCATGAACGGCACATGAGTTGAAACATATAATAGCACTGTAATATAAATGGCTGAGAGTATATATTCAGGCTTGCAGGATTTGTCTTGAATTTGTTTTACTTTTGGAGACACAAGCATTAATTTGTATTTGTAGCCAGTGTTGAATTATCTTTGCCCTGATAAAAATTGATATCATAAGAAGCTACACACATTACAAATCCCACATCACGCATTTTCTGATAATTTATACACAAAGAAGAAATGTATGACAATGAAATTTTCACAGCAGAAAACTCTAACAGTATTACTTTGAATTAATGTGTTGAATTAATCTTTGCCCTGATAAAAATAGATATCATAGAAAGCTAGCAAGTCTCACCATCATCGGCATTTTCTGATGATAATTGTACAATGTACACAAAGCGGAAATGTATGACAGTTAAAATTTTACAGCAGAGAAACTTTAAACGTATACTTGATTCTGGAAGCCTGTATCCAATTTCCATTCTTTCTGTTTCCCTTTAAATAATGATATGGTACTTTCCCTATGATTAAAATGCGCTGATTACGGAGATATAGCACTGAAGAGTTGTGGCATGGTGCCATCATCTGTGGAGATACTGGCATGTCCGTAATAAAACTCTCTGTTTAGTTAATATATAGATAATAAGATTTCAGGAGTGAGAAAGAATAAAATCTGCAGGGGAAAAAAGGCAATGTGAAACATGATTCGTTCTTTCACAAGTCTAGTGTAAGGGACACCTGTTTTTCTGTGAACAATAGTGTGACATCAGGAAATGCATTTTCTGCAGAAAATTGCTGATAGCCTGATATGTACAGTTTACATCGAATATGACTAAGGATGTCTTTGTACAGTATGCAAGTAAATTTTAATTATCTGGGAAAAGCTTTTCTCTTTGCTGTGCACACTTTGATACTTCAAACTTAAGATTTATTCAACAAATACCTGGAATGTTGCTTAAGATCCTGTTTTCGATATGGGTCCTTCTCTGTGAGATTGCATAACACATTTATGAATTTGGTGGTGTTGAAATTTTGGATGTGAAAGCTACATTTATGCCAGAAAACCTTACGTGCTTGACATGCTTTATATCGCTGTATTATTTTCAGATATTGTCAGTTAGTTTCAAACCAGATTTATTTTGTGTGAAATCCATGTGGTTTCTGGTTAGCCTTCAAACTGTTTTTGAAAACCCTTTCTGAAACAACATAATTTCCCTGAAAATTGGTGCTAGTGAACTATCATGGGTGTAAAAAGTGATATGTATTTTTAATCTTTATTTGTTCATTTATTTACTTATTTTTTTATTTATTTATTTAGTTATTTATTTATTTATTTATTTATTTTTTATTTTTTATTTATTTTATTATTTATTTACTTATTATTTTTTTCTATTTTTTTTTAGGAGGCCTTAACGGCCATCGCTTACAGCTGTTGTATATTACAATGGAATGATGTGTACCAGTAACACTGTCTTCATTACTAATCAATAATTTTAACATCAAAACAGTTGGAGTAAGCAGACTATTGACCTGTTGGATATCACACTGCTTTTAAAAAAGCCTTGCAGGAGATGATAACATTCATAGTAATTTGCATATTTGAGACATTTGAGGAATAAATATTCATTGAAACAGGTATAATGAATGATGCTGTCAATATCAGTGTCCTAGTATCCTGCCCCTCCCCCATCCAACCCCTAGTCTGCAGGCACAGACTCTATTTTGGCACTAAAGTACTACTGCGCCTTGAACCAAGACTAATTTTATTGTCTCTTTCTGTGCGGAGCAGCTATAACACAGGGTCTATGGAAGAAGTAGTCTGCAGCACAGATTGTTCAGACCCTGATTTGCGTAGCACGACGGACAAGGGTTTATGCCTGTAAACTATCCAACCCCCTCCACCCCCACCTCCCAATTGCAAAAGTAAAATATCAAAATAAGTTTATTTCTAGAATTGAGTGAGGAGATATAGATGTTCTGACTAATGGTTAGTTTGAAACTAATGTTTCGGCTTCTTATTCTGCTTCTAAACAAAAGTTCAAGGTGTTAAAGAGAATACACAGTACTTGTTGATGATGGAAAATCTTTCATCAAAATTTTGCATTTCATTGGTTTCCAGGTGAGAGTAAATCACATTTGCATTACAATGTAGGATTAATTCACTCCAGATGCAATAAAAAGTTGAGGGATTGGCAGTTCGACCAGGTGAAGTTTTCCATATGATGTGCCCATTCCATTGCTATCTATATGTCAACAATTGACATAGTCCCACATATTGATTTCTGTGTTAGTACTTTGTCAGCAGTGAGGATTTGTGCAGCAGATTTGTCAAAAACAAAGTGTTTTGTTGTTTTCAACTACTCTCTCCTGTTCTATAGTGACATTTTCAGAATACCATCTGTTCACAGAAGGTTTGAGAGTCGCTGATGATATTAAAATGATGTTCTGCAAGTACTGTGTATTCTCTTTAAATGCATTATATTTTCAGATTGCCCATCTGCCTGTTCTGCCATCCGATATTGGAATTTTAATGAAAACGGTCAGGTATGTTCTTAGATACAATAATGAGCTGATTAGATTGTGAAGTTGGCACATAGAGGTTTAAGATCATGGGGTCGTATAGTACGAGCTTCTTTTGTAACTTCTTTATACCATGATTACTGCGGAAGGAAATTTAATGAAAGTGGTTTCAAATATGTAAGAGAATATGGTACAGGGCTAAGATAAGAGTTGTCAATCATTGATGTTTGTTTCAGTAAATAAAATAGCTCATAATGCCACCTGTTATTTTGTTGTTGGGTAGTTTATTTTATATATATTACGACAAGCAACAAATCTGAAGTGGTAAGTCTTTGTAGTGCTGTATTACTCCACTTATTTGAAAAAATGAATAACTGGGACAAAAAAAAAAACAGTGATTGGTTAACTGTGTTACAAAAAAAGAAAAGAAATTCACAACAAAATTTTCAGTACATGGGACTGCACTGCTGTCAAAAAAATCCAGGGGCAAAAAATGCAAGGAAAAGTGACAATAATCCCATTACGTGTTATGGAAATTATGACTTAATCCGTTCCTAAATACTTGTGTTAGAGGTAATTGTTGTATTGGAAGATGTGAGATGTTTAAAAAAAAAAAAAAACTTAGCAGGAAAAAAAAAATCAGATTATTGTACTAAATATCCTAGATTTATTTTTCTATATCACATCATAAACCACAAACAAGTGCAGGAGTATGACTGTAATAAAAAGAAGGGTTCATATATTCTTTAAATCTTTAGCACAATACCATGACACCGCATTGGCCAACGTGATGCACAGCTGATCCCTGCAGTCAAGTGGTTGTGCCCTTGCATTTGAGTCTGCTTGTATTCACATCAAAACCAGGCCAGCCTTGGGCCAGTCCAAGCTTCCCCCCCTGAGCTGGTCCAAATGTGGACCCGCTTTCGGTACCGCATTCTGATTTTCCTGCATTTACATCAACATTTGGGCAATCCTCAAACTGTAACTTTGTGTAACAGGGGTCCCCAGAGCCAACAGCTACATCACAGGGTCAACAGCCAGTGTCCCTGTACATATCTCTTGAAGGACTGTAATATCATTGTCAATTTCTCGTATTGTTGTCTAGTATTATGATTGACGCTGAAGGTTATTGAAATTGCTGGTATTATCCGATTTGCCCTTTTCAAAATATTGAAATTAAATACAAATAAATTTAATAGGGGATGTGGTTGAAAAAAATTCTTATCCTTGCCTACTATCTTCCTAGAACTATTATTACAGAGTTTCACGACTTGTGTGATAGTTTTCTGTGAGGTGTGTGTTCTTCCTAGAACTGTTATTTTAGAGAACTGTGTGCAGTTTGGCAATATATGTCGCAAAAATTTAATATACCCATGATATATGACCACAGTTCCACATAGTATGTAGCAGGTTTGACCATTAACTTACTGTAGCAAAACATTTCCAAGAAAGGTGATAATTTTGTGTCTTTGCACAATAGAGGAGTTTGTATTGTATGTATGCATACTGTTCACTTGTTTTGCAATCATTGTGTTGCATTAAAAAAATAAAAATCCTTTTTATAGATATCCATAAACTTTATTTGAAAAGACGTTGACAAAATGGTGCTGCACGATTTAGAAACTGATGAAATCTGTCTAAAGAACAGGATTTAGCAAGACCCATTCCAGGAAAGTCACACAGTTCTGAGAAACAGATCAATTGAAACCCATACTCTGCATAAAATGAGTTGGAAAATGTATCTGTTTTTTTTTTTCATTTTCATCCTCTGAATATTTTGTTTAGGTACAGTGTACATTTAAGTCTGGTATGACCAGCAACTACAACACTTGGGTGGTTCACTATGACATTGTTTGTTTTCTTTTGTTCAAATGGTAGTTTCATTTTCATAATTTCATGGATACACCTGTTGCTGTTAGTTGGAAACAACACTGATGAATACTTAGTTCCTTGTAAGACAGAAAGATTTTATTTCATCACTAAAAATTGTTGTCTTGACATTTTAATGTTTAGAGAAAGAAACAAACAGTTGATATCTGTACACTTATCAAACAGTTTTAATATAGTACAGCAAAAACAATTCTTTTTTTTTATTCTCCAGGATTATGTGTAGCTAATGAAAATAAACCTACATAGTTGTTGCTATATTATTGTATCCCCCAAACTCTGTTTGGAGGATACTATGGATTTGGCCTCGTCGCGCTGCGTCCGCCGCCGCAGAGATTTCCTTGTGAGCGCTCTACCAGCTGCATTTCTTCTCCGATCATCTTCAAATTTGGTATGAATGTGTATTATGGTAAAGCGAAGACGCCTATTGTTTTTGGTAGTGGCGCCCTCGCTTGGTCCGTCTTTGTACACAAAAAGGTACATTTTTCTGGGTCTGCTTGTGTGCCTGATACTGGCCGCATTTCTTGACGGATTTTTTTTCAAATTTGGTGTGTAAGTGTATCATAGTCAACTCTAGACACCTATAACTTTTGGTGATGCTGCCCCCAATGTTCCACCCTTTACAGGGTCAAAGGTCAACCTGATAGGTCTAAATTTGCAAAAATGCTTATTTTGCAATTACTTTGTTGTTACCCAAAGAATTGTATTCAAACTTGCTGTATATGGGTGGTCATTCTACATGTAGGCCACATTAGTGTTCGGTGATGGCGCCCTCAGTGTTTCGACTTGGGTGCCATGTCACATTACTTGTATTATGGATTCTTTAATTGATTCTCATGTTCAAATTCTTTTCTCTCTTTCTTTCTTTTCTTATCTTTTTTCCTTGCTTTTTTTTCGCTATTCTTTCTTTTTTTTTCTTTTTCCCCTTCTCTTCTTATGTTTTTTTTTTCTTTTATTTTTCTTCTTTTTTTCTCTTTCTCTTCTTTTTCTTTCCTTCTTCCTCTTTCGTCTATTTTTTCCTCTATTTCTCTCTCGGTTCTTTTCTTTTTCTCTCCTACCCTATCTTTTCATCTTTCCTTTTCCTCTTTCTCTTCGCTAGTGCCGATGTTGGGCCACATTCTTGTCTGATTTTATTCAAAACTTGCTTTTGGAGGTTTATTGGGGGAGGAGGGGGGGGGGTGTCATTTCTGCGTAACAATAGTTTTCAGTGACGGGCGCCCCAATTGTTCCGACATCATAGAGATTTCTTCTGACGCTCTACGCTGCAGTTTTTTCTTCTCGGATCATCTTCAAATTTGCGTAATGAAGGTGTATTATGGTAAGTGAAGATGTCTATTGTTTTTTGGTGGTGGCGTCCCTCTGTTGCGTCCGTCTTTGTACACAAAAGGTACATTTCTTCAGGGTCTGTTGGTGCACTATACTCGGCCGCAGTACATGCATGTTGATGGCCCCCCCCCCTTTGCGATGCCTCTATGTTTACATTTGCTGCAAAACTGGTTAAATCCCCCCCAACCCCCAAAAAAAAAGCGCCAGTTTCCGGGCCACCTTAAATGATATTTGAAAGCTCTTTTTAAGATATCGACTGTTTGAAATAATTGTTACCAAGAAAGGCGAGAAGTAGATGCGCATGTCAAAATGTTACATGTTATTTTTGCTTCACAACAATTGCTTACTCGTCAAATATTTGGATCAAAGTGGAATTACTTGAACTCTTTAATATCATACAATATCTTGCCAGTACATGTATATGTAAAATACATGTATAGTGATAAGTGATTTCTTTAAAAGCAAAATGCCTTACAAGTTACAGTTGAAACCTTTAAAATTGGCTTGATGCCATAGGGGGACTACATGCACAACATCAATGACAATGTGTGGGACTGAAACCATCAATTGTTGACTGACCGTACGACAGTTGAAATGATGTATAGGTTAAAATATTTTTACAAGAACATACCACTATCATTCGTAACAAATATCAACAACAATGAATTCTATGACTCACCAAAATACGGATTATAATGTCTTTACAAAAGAAATTTCCCTTCGCATGTCAGCCTCGCGTGCGCAATAAAACATGAGATCGTGGTCAGATAACAGTGTCGGATATATCCGCCTTCTTGACATACGCCCTCAACGGTAACTGACAGGATAGTCAAAACCCTCAACCCTAAGTTGCGACTTTTGATGCGACATGCGACATGTCTGTGCATGTAAAAGCGGTCTGCAATTGGAAAATTCGGCATGAATATTCACAGAACTATCTCTTTTGGAGGCAATTTTGTTGAAGGAAAGAATAAATGTAACATGACTTGCAAATGGATGTTGATATTTTGTCGATATATGGAAGAAAATATCGGAGAAAAACAGAATATCGGAAAAAGTCGATGTGATATTTTTTCAATGGCTATACCGGCAATACCGACAAATTAAAATATCATTAAAAATCGAAATACTGACATACCTTACTAGCAACACACAAAGTATGCGATGGTAATCCTCAAGGTTGAACTACATGTACGCTGAAAATGTTTACAGCTAATAATAATGCTATAATTTGCATTTTCCACCTGAGCCAGTTTATTTTGCTGTGGCTCGAAATGACCTCCGAAACTACAAATGTACAGACTGAGGTCAAAGGCTATTGTGTGGTGTTTTTTGCACAGATGATAATTGAGCCCAATCTGATTTCCCGAGGTCTATCTGAGCGGGGTGTGCTATTGTAAAAACAAATACCACAAGTGTGCAAGTCATGCACTGCAGCAGCAGTACCAGAGTGTATTAGGCAAACATCAGCATACATGTAACTACATGTATGTAGGCCTACAGTAGATTTCTTATAAAATACAAATATTTTAGGTAGTAACTTAAATTGCAAAATGACATCAATTCAAGATGTGCAATATCTTGGGTATGGTGATTGAACAGGTTGAAAACTGGACGATTAAAAAAATAAGATTAGGTCATAACAAAATTTTCAATACATGTTACTACACTGCTGTCCAAAAATCCCCACGAAGATGAGGGGAACATGCAGAGAAATGTGGCAATAATCCCACTATTTGTTTATATACTTACAAGTAAATCTATTCTGAAGTACACAGGCTCTTTGCATAAACAATGTGTATTTTGATGAATTTCAAAATTTTGTTAATGCCGATTTGCCACCAGCCTTTTCCGTTCTCTGAAGAAATTGACAGACTTAAATCACTCTGAATCATGATTGTGATAGCAATAGTGCAATTGATCGTTGTCAAGAACAACCTTTAATTGAAAGGTATGCGTAGAATTAGTGAACTTGTCTGTTTGTGAAACTCAATAGAGCTGTTTATTAACATTCACAATTTTATGCATACTTTTCAAACAAAAGTGGTTTTTGACAACCTCAGAGCTTGCCAGAGGCTTGCCTTGCCAGACATACATGTACACGTACAAACTTGATTCCAAGTATTGAAGTTTATTGACAAACGGGAGGTTATGAAATACCTCATTACTAGGTTCCCAGGAAAGAAATATCCATAAATTAGAATGGTCTATTGGAATTAATCAGAAATATACATGTATGTTGAATTTTTGAAGGGTCAGCAAGAGATCACGAGATGTTTCATGTTGGTCATTTGAGGTCAAATTAGTAAACTGGCTCCTGAGGCTCAAAACATTTGGGCAACCAGCACCTGGATATGTAACTTGCAGATAAATGTATTTTTCATGTATGTCATGTACTTTAAAGAGCCGGATAGTATGGCATACATTACAGGTGTCTTGTTAATTACCAAACCAATGAAACCACATCCTCTATGGTGTAACTGATACAAACTATCCTAATTTAGATTTGAAGGGAGATATATGTAGGAGTCATCTTCTGGCCAGGCAAGCAGAAGTGGTCAGTCATGTGGTCAGTTCAATCATGGGGGTTTTCTACCTCCACTATGCTCCAGCAGTTCAGTTGCAGAAAGTTGTTTGCAGTTTTTGAGGGATTCCGAAGAAACTGCATGCACTTGCATTTCCTAGAAATGTTGATGTTCATGAAAGCGACATACTTTAGTTGTGGATTGGTTTGTTGTAACATACAGGGCTAGTTGTTTTTAGTATGTACAATAAACATGTTTTTTTTTTTCCAAACGTGTGTTGAACCCGCCCCCCTCGCCCACATACATGTAAAACAGCTTGTGTAACTCATTACCGACCAGACTTATCACCTATGCCTAGGGCAATGATCAATTAAACATATTTACTAGTGATATTTTATTTATTTACAATTCTGTTTTAACTAGTAGATTTAGTTGTATTTAAATTTTTGGAATGTTTTTTTATTTCTTTTATTGTTGTTTTTCTCATTACAGAAGCCACAATCAGATAATTTTGATTTATTTCTAATCAGATCAGAGCAAATCAATGTATGTGGGAACAATGCTAAATCTAATGTCCACTCTGGGGAAGCGGCACTGCAAGAATGTGCGAATTAAACCAGTGACCAGGGGTGTCACTGTATCCATTGACACGCTTGTTTATTGCTTCATAGTTTCCTCTCGATGTGTAGTTTCTCAGCGTTTACAGTGAAAAACATCCTGCTGTATCATGACGGTGTCTGTGTCCGATTTCCGTCCGATTCTGTGCTGTGCTTCCTTCCCCATATTCCATGTCAGTTTAGTCCTCTCAGTAATGCCATTGCGGAGCCTTGAATACTGTACGTTTTTGTAGGACAAGGCCATTTATACACAAAAAAAATGGCACTTTAAAGGCAGTGGATCTCATTTGCAAACATCCCCGCAGACCAGGAAAAGATAACCCATGCCCTTAGGCTATTGATGAAGGGCATGTCTGTGAAATCTGGGGGTCAGTTATAACCTAGAATTTGAAAAATGCAAAAGAAAAACAATAGCCGGTTAGTGTACGTTCTATGGTAGGATTTTTTTTCTCGCGAGAAAAAAATTTAACTCAGAGTCTAACGGTCACTATAATTCTACTAAAACTGAGTTTCTAGCTCCTATATTTTTCTAAAGGTTCCCAGATGGAATTTTCTTCTAGATGCCATTGTTTTTACACAATGTTAGTTTTTAGGCATGCAAAAGAGATGCCCTGCCTTTAAGCTTGAGACAGATTTCAAAGGGCCAAGCAAAAGGGCAACAAGGCCGTGTACAAAAAGGCACTAAGGCCAAAGTAATCATCTCAGTAATGCTAAATAAATTGTAGAGTCTTGAATACTGTAGGTTTTTGTGGGACAAGGCCATTTACACACACAAAAATGGCACTTAAAGCTTGGGACAGACTTCAAAGGGGCAAGCAAAAGGGCACTAAGGCCAAAGTAATCCTCTCAGTAATGCCAAATAAATTGTAGAGCCTTGAATACTGTAGGTTTTTGTGGGACAAGGCCATTTACACACAAAAAAATGGCACTTAAAGCTTAGGATAGACTTCAAAGGGGCAAGCAAAAGGGCATCAAAGCCATGTACAAAAGGGCACTAAGGTCAAAGTAATACTCTCAGTAATGCCAGTGTAGAGCCTTGAATACTGTATGTACATGTAGGTTTTTTTAAGGGCAAGGCCATTTACACACACAAAAATGGCACTTTAAAGCTTAGGGCAGACTTCAAAGGGCTAAACAAAAGGGCATCAAGGGC